>VOQK01023031.1:0-15050 GCA_015052645.1 Benitochromis conjunctus
ACAAAACAATCAAACTCACAATAATAATTTCTATTGAGAGCTCCAGTAGATTTTCTTAGTGTACAGGCTGTGATCAGCTGACCTGCTGCTCTTTGTGGATTTACACACCTGAATTCAACCAGATGTGAGCTGATGTTTCATGAGTTGTCCTGGCTGATTTCCATACACTCACAGTACACTGTTTATGCTGTCTTTATATCAGACACTATAAAGTTGGTATGAAGGTGGAATTCAGTGAATAAATCTCAGCATCATCAGCTAAAATTCATATGAATCTCTGCTACACTTAACATCAAGTGTAGCAGAGATTCCACAGCCACTGTGCACCATTCACACACTGTTCTTTACTTTAAATCCATCACAGTACAGCAAATTAACCTGTTTATCCTGCACTAACCTGCAGAGGATTTTCATGCAGCCTTTAAATAACACAGTTAAGTCTACCTCAGTTTATTTAGCAGCATGTTTCACAATATGAAAAAACATAATTTCACATGTACAGACCCAATATCTGATTTAAACACATGAGCACTTACATGTAGGCTTTCAATGAGCAGTCCTTGCCTTTAAATCTAACCTCTCTTCTGTCCTGTCTTTCTTATCTTTCTCCATCTCTGAGTGAAGTTAGCTCTCTTTCTTTTCTCTCCCTGTGAAATACAGCAGCTGGACCTTTAGCTAGCAACACACTGTGAGACAAACTGCACACAAACAGTTTGTGTGTTTGCTAATGTTTGTTGAGCTGATAGAAACGCTGCATTTCAAATTACCTGACACTTAAAAAACGTTACTCCCTTCATGCTCGCTCCTCTTCTGTAGAGCTAGCTAGATGCTAAAGTACCACGAACACAACTTATGCATACCTGCAGTCGTTCTGGTGTTGTGGCAAAAAATAAAACTAAAAAAACATAATAAGTAAATAAATAAAAACTCTGGCCCACTGTAACCCCTGAGTGTGTCACTCGTCATATCTTTTTATGTGACATCTCCTGGTGATTCATACATGAACAGGATTGCCTCTCATGTGTGTCTGTTTAGGCTCAGATCAGTTTAATGTTTGAAGGCCTGCAATGACGAAATGATAACTCACAGAAAATATTTTAAATCAAAACTAACGAGCCTGTTTGAAAATGTAAGGAATAGAAAGTACAGATGCTTGTTTGAAATGTAGGGAGTAAAAGTAACAATCAGTCAAAAAAAACTACTTAAGTAAAGTACAGATACCTCAAAACTGTATTTAAGTACAGTAATGAAGTATTTGTATTTGTACTTCGTTACTTTTGACCACTTTATTAGGCAGTGCCAGTGGCACACTTGTTATTACAAACATGAGTATTTTTGAGTTATGATTTGAAGCCGATTACAGCACAGAATACAGAGTAAACTTTGAAATGACAGAACAAAGTGTCACCACTGAACATTACAAACACAGATCATCTTAATGAGACCGAGCTGTTCTTGGTTCAGTTTCTTTACATAAACCGTGTGCGAGCATTCATTCACACAGCAGAAACACACTCCTCTTTTTCCTCCCTTGCAGTCTCTTTAAACCCATTTGTCTTTATGACACACACACACGCGCACACACTCAGCCTTGACTGGGTCTCTTTCATCTTGTCTTGGCCTTGTTGCCGTGGTGATGCCGTGCTTTGCGGCAGCATCACGTGCAGAACAGAGACAAGTCATTGGTATTCAGGAGACGACACCCTCTCACACACAGACAGACAGACTGATAGATCGATAGATCGATAGATGCAGAAAATATTTATCATTTCTTCCATTACAGAATCACTTCAGACTGATGCACTAGCCTCACTGCTAACCTGTATTTATCTGAGCTGCTGTATTTACTGCTCTCAGCTCTGAGGAACATCTCCTTTTATTCCTGACTCTGAGGGGCCCTCACAGATACAGCTGTGGCAGATGTGTTTTATGGCAGCATGTCTGCTTCTGTACTCCACCACATTTATTTTAAAGCGTTGGGTCCTTCTGATTTGCAGATCTAAAATATAAATCTACTCATATATGACATGATAGTATTATAGATAATCTACTCAGCAGTAAACCTTCTTTCAGCTGCTTTCATTAGGGGTTGCCAAAGGGGATCATCTGCCTCCATCTCCCAGCATCCTCCTGTCACACTGAGTCTCTGCATGTCCTCCTTCACTACATCCATGAACCTCCTCTAAGCGCTTCCTTTTCTCCTCCTGACTGGTAGCTCCATCTTCATCCTCTGCACATGCTCAGACCTCTCAGCCTCCAGAATATTAGTTATTAAAACACAGGAGATCCTTCTCACTTCACTTTGTTTATTTACAGTATTTTTATTCACTAAGCGTTCATTATGCGCTCACTGAGCTCTCATTTCACATCTGCGTAGCTCTGATGGCTTATGGCACAGGTGCTCTATAGCAGAGCAGGTGGAGAATAAAAAAGTTGAGCCCAGGGAGTTGAGCTACATTTGCATGTGCAGGTATAACCATGGGATGTTTGCAGTTTTCCTTTCAGTGCACTGAAACAAGTTTCTACGTCTACGACAAACTCATCTTCAGTCTGAATTAAAACACAGCCGTGGGTGGAAATCTGACACCTTGCTGCACCCCGTGACCTACAGAGGGCACTATAATAATCACACAATCCCATATCTAACACCAGTGTTCACGTCGAGTGACGTTTCAGGACTAAACGCGACTTCACACCAAGACAGTCACAACCAGCTGACCTCTGAGAGCTATTTGTGATGAAGCAGCTTCCTGCTGCCTACATCTGATCAGCTGATGTCACTGTAAACCTCCACAGTCTGACATCAGCAGGTCATGTGACTCAGTGTGTGTG
Organism: Benitochromis conjunctus; assembly: GCA_015052645.1. Classification (NCBI taxonomy): domain Eukaryota; kingdom Metazoa; phylum Chordata; class Actinopteri; order Cichliformes; family Cichlidae; genus Benitochromis; species Benitochromis conjunctus. The sequence continues at coordinate 2,833 of VOQK01023031.1, forward strand.
TGTGTGTGTGTGTGAGTCAGTAATGTGGGAGGATGACAATATGAAGCTAAAATGAGACTCAGAATAAGATTCCTGCTCTGCGGTCCTTTTGAGAAAGTCCATGTTCACTTCCTGATCATGTACAGTTGGCTCAGAGGTCAGAGGCCAACATCACAGCAGCTAACAGGATCTAGCAAGTTTACCTGCAGCAGTTGAGCTTGAGGTCACCATGGAAACCAACATGCCAGCCACCAGCAGGACCACACCGAGTGTTTGTCTGTAGGCCAAGGTTCTGGGCTCCATCCTGGTCCTGGTGCTGGAGCTGGGGCCCGGCGGGGTCACAGTGTCCATCATCCTCAAAGGGCCGGCGGTGCGGTCCCGCTACAAAGAGCCGAGGGCCCCTCAGGAGGACCTGAGCAGCACAGAACAGCAGTCAGAAAATGCGTGTCCTGTAGGATTCTCACCAAACCCAGGAGAACGTTCGATGATGAACGATGACATCATCAAACAGATCAGCAAACATTCAACTGAATCAGCTTTTTTACCTTCATTCTTTACTTTAAAAATGAAGGATGTAAAGTCATGTGGAGTAGTGTGTGACTCTCTGACAGGACAGCTCAAAGTTGAAATTTTAACCATTCATCAAAGTTTTAACTAACAAATCCGACTATCAGCCTGAAGCATTAACTTCAGTCTCTGAGCTAAAGTCCTAGCAAGTTCTGATACCCTTCCATCCACCCTGACCTCCTCCCTGCTCCAACTCGGGCTACTGCTGGCCTGCTGTGGATGTTTGGGTCTGATGCCGAAACCAGTGTTTATGGACTGACACTGTCGGATAGCAGAGGGACTGATAGTCTCGATGCACACTGTCTGTAAGAGCTTTGCTGCTAAGGTAATAGTGACAAATGAAAAACACCAAAGTGCTTCATTGCAGTCCAGCAGGAAGCTGAGAAGAATCTGAAGCAGTGAAGATGTAGGAGCCCAGGGACAGGAGCATTCAGCATGAAGCACATGTGCTGCTTTGAAAACAGACGAAGATTTGCAGCAAAGACTCAAATACAGGTGGCTGCCAGTGCTCCCCCTCAGCCTCCAAGTAGATGCACATATGGCATAAATTTGAAACTCCTACATCACCTCATTCTGGAGTTATCGCGTTTACAAACTTGGGTGTCCTTGTTGCCTGCCTGCCCGCCCGGCACCATGACAACAATACCCCATCAGACTTTTATTGTTGAGGGGTAAAAATCCCCAGCTTAAAGGATCTGAAGGTTTTTACATGCTGTAGACCCTGCAGCATACGTTTTACTGTGACTGTGCCCTCTAGTGGTGGCAGTGCTTGCTGCAGGTCTCATGGTACAGCTGAAACTGAAGATTAAACAGCTTCCTGCCATCATGAGTGCAGCATCCGCCATCATATTGTTGGTCATTTCCTGACATCTTATTTTGGAGAACAGCATGAAAATGTCTAATGCTCGAATTCCCACAGATCATTTTAACCAACCCATAACAAACCCACCGACCTAAAGACAGGGAACATGCTCATTCATTTGGTTTTAAGATGTATTCCACCTTAAAAGAGGTCCTTGGCTCTGAAGGCTGCAGCGAGGAGGTCGGGTGGATGGACGGGACAACAAAGACACAGACTGATGTTAGTTTAATGTTTCAAACTCATGCTCACATATGTTTTTGAACCGTAAAGAATAGGTAATAGAACCTTAAACATGAGCTGTTCAGCCAGGATAAAACCCTCTGAAACTGAAACGTGGCGCATTAAAAATGCTCTGATGTTGCTCCGAGAGCAGCTCAGGTGACAGCGTGCAGAGCAGGGTCAGGATCAGGACTGTCACACCATCAGAAAGTCAGTTAGACATGTACCTGCTGCTGGACCCTCACACCTGAGTCACCTGATTTCAGCAGCTTCACATCCATCAGTCTGGAAGCATGGAGGACATAAACCCAGAACATCCAGGCTTATACTGCAGTCTAACTCTGAAACTGAAACACTTTCTTCGTGAAGATGATGAGGACCTGCTTCAACCTGCAGGTGGAGCATCTGGACCACTGACTCATTACTTCAGTGTCCAGGTTTGTGATGAAGGTCAGCGGGGTTTTAATCTGCACATCCTTCTGATCACGTCTCAACTTTAACATCAGCACATCCCTGTGAGTCAGCTCATCGTAACCAGGCTGAGCTGAGGACAGCTTTCAGGTAATATTAATAAAGAGATTACACGCAGTGTCACGTGATCCCTGCTGCTCCTCACAGCCCCTCAGTACCGAGCAAACAGGGAGCTCTCTGCTTTCTCTGCAGAGCACTATTACAAATGGGTCACTGTCCCAGACCCCGGAACCTGCGAGGGTGTGCGGCTGAAGCAGGGGGCTTCAGGCTCGGCTCCACCTGCGGATCAGTTCAGAAGATTTTTCTGTTTGCACAAAACATGAAAATGTCGGTCTGAAGGATTTCACATGTTTGCATAAAGAACCGTCATGAACCGAAATGATCAATCAATCAATCAACCAACCATTTGTGAAACCATTTGTGAAACCACAAATACATGACGATGAATATTTAAACGGCTTCCAGCTGTTTGTCTGACCGGCTTTCACAGCTGTGCCTAATAAAGTGGCAGATTAGTATATTTTTGGTCTGGTATTTGTGCTCTGCTCGGCTCCGTTTCCAGAACACTCACGCCTCCGCTGGCTTGGCTCGACTCGGCTCGGCCTCCTCTCACACTGACCCCATTATCGGACAGATGATAACAGCCTCCACCCGCCCGCCGAGTCCGCGAGTGATGGCTGTATCTGATCCGCAGTGTTCGTGTCCGGGGCTGATCTGCAAAACCACCACCCCCGGCACGGCCCGGTTTACCGTGAGAACAACGCTGACTCCGGTGCACGGTTAAAGGAGCCTCGCTTCTTATTGCGGCCGCGGACACACAGAGCCGTAAACTGGGATCACATCTAGACTGCGAGCCGGGCCGGGCCGGGCCGGGCCGAGCCGAACCGGGCTATCCTCCCTGAGCATCGGGCACGGCGGAGACTTACCTGCCATCCTGGAGATGCGGTTCGGGCGCGTCACGCCTCTCCAAGCCGCGCAGCGCGCTCCCTGCGCGGGGAAGAAGAAGGCGGAGAGTCCCCGCAGAATCACACCTCCTCCTCTCCTCGTCCTCAGAAACAGCAGCGATCAGCCTCCTCCGCCTGGTGATGTCGGTGCTGTCCGAACCCGTCACATTTACAGCGCGTCCGGTCCCGGTACCAGTCCGGCCGGCCCCGCCCAGCATCATCTGACCCGACTTGCAAGTCAAAGCGTTTCTTCTCCTCACACACGGACCATTACCTGAACCCGCACCGGGACAGCCCGCATGGATCTGACCGTGAAAATAAAACAGCAGAGAACTGTTCAGCTTTTATTTTATGAAGCTAACAAGAAGAAACACGCACACACTCAGACTCTGCTCATATGTTTATGCTTCATGCAGACCTGGGCCGGGGGCACAGCAGTGCACAGGTTAGCGAGAAGGTTGAGGGTTTGAATCCCGTGGTCAGCTGGGCTTTGCGTGTGTGTTTGGTTACAGCTGATTCAAGACTTAATGCAGGTCTGTGAATGTGAGTAATAAAGTGCTCTGATTGGTCAGTGAGACTGGAAACGATTAAGATACCAACCAGTTTATTTGAATGCTGCTGTTTCTGTTTAAGGTCACCCTCCCTATTTACACCTTAAAGACAAACTGAGCGCTCCTACAGAGAACAGCTGCACAACAGTGCAGCAATAAAAGAGGAAGCCGGTGACCGGGTCGGAACAGACTGACGTCACGGGCGTACCTGTCTGTGCTGAAGTTTGAGTCTGCAGTAACTCTGTTTCATATTTAGCTCAGTTAATGCTCGCGGCCTTTACCGTCTGGTCTGTGAGGGCACGACCAGGATTCTGCAATCACATGACTCCATTTTCAAACTGCTGGTTAAAGGAGATTATTGGTGAGGACACCAAATAAAAAGAAAGGTAGGTTCAGAGTCTGTGACAGCAGATCTTCCTGCAGCTGAGAGGCCCACAGAAGTCAAACTAAAGACATTAAAAAAAGGCTCCAGTAAGAATCACTCCATTTTATTTATACAGCGTGAAATTACAACAACAGGGACCCCAAGGCACTTTATGTTGTACATAAAGACCCTACAAAAATACAAATACAGGTAGAATAAATCAGCCACACACACATACGCACGCACACAGAGAGAAGCAGAAAGTAATAGAAGTGGTTAACATGCTCAGTGACAGCATCAGTAATCATGCAGAGCAGGAGCACCTGCTGCTGTGTGTGAGGCACTCAGTCAGGTCCAGTCACCCACAGGTCCGGTGACTTCCTAACACCGCCACCTGCTTTTCCACCTCCTCCTGGGAGACGAAGCGAGGGCGACGGCGGACTTTTCTCTTGGTGTTGTGTTTGTGATTCCTCTGGTACATGTCTGCAAAGAGAGAGAACAAGCTTAAACACCATCAGGGAGCAGTCAGAGAGGAATGCACTGGCACCTGAAACCTAAAGGCTGGGATGTGTCTATGTGCTGAATCAGGGCATGCCATCGTGTCTGGGACATTCCCAAAACTTCATTCTGGGATTCTGGAAGGTTCTGTTGGAATCTTCACCTCTGACTTTCCTGCCCTGACTGTGAACCTCCATGTGGGAACTGTGAGTCCAGGGATGCTGGACTGAATCTGGGCCTAACCTGAGCTCTTCATTAACACAAAGTTACACCTGGGATGCAGGTGACAGGAAGTAGTACCTTTGAAGCTGATGATGTACTCCCTGTGGCCTTTCACCACTCTGACTTCAGCTCTTCTGTCAGAAAGGTACTTCTCCTCCAGAGTGTAGGATGTCTCTGACGTGGACCGCAGCTTCTCATCCTGAAGGACGTACGAGACAGACATCAGACCTAGAGCTAAATAAGCATTATTCCTCTACAGCTCGCTCCCACACTGCGATCCTGAAAGTGCTCCAACTCACCAGCTGTCCGTACTCCACCCAGTTCCCACGGTCCCCTTTGTAGTACCACAGCCAATCTGTGGTCAGCGTGTAGTAAGGCGGCTTCTTCACGGAGGAAACTGTGGAGAGACGGCGGACAGGCTGCGATCCTCGAGTCATCATGATGAAGTCGATGGTCTGAACACCAGCACTGAAAAACATGGCAGCTGTGAGCGGCTGCTGCATGACAAACGCCAACACCTCACACTCATGGTGACCTCTGACCTCTCCATCCTGGATGGGTCGCAGAAGTCTCGCTCAACATCCTCCATGTTCTGCAGGTCCGTCCAGGTGCTGCAGTCCAGAACCTCCCACTTATACGGCAGGTGGAAGTGCACCTGCAGGCACGAGTCTGCAGAGAGACCGAAAGACTGAGGCAAGGCCAGCGAGCTTGAACACGCCCACGGAAAACTCAGCGCAACCAGCAAGAAATCATACAAATCACACAATCACAAAAAAACCTAAAAATCATACAAATCACACATTAACAAAAATAATAACGACAATAATAATAATATAATAAAATCACACAATCAGGACTGTACACATGAAAAATAAAGGAAATCAAAACAATGAGCACAAAATAACATGTGTTTTTTCCCACTGGTAGATTTAACATAAACATGTTATCCGGGAAGAAAAATTTGAATAAAATATAATTTATAAACTTCAACTCTTTTGAACATGATGTTATGTATATACATTAAATATTTGCACTGAAGAAGATTTAACATGTGAAAATTGGATATTTTAAATTGTATATTTCCAGAGAAGCCAATCAAACGACATCAAGGCAGGAAAAATATTTTAGGTTTTAGTGAAAAAAAACGAATAAATCTTTATTTATAATAAGAGTGAGTCAGCTTCATGTTGGAGTCTGTATTTCTACACTGTGCTGCCACCTGCTGGACGCTCACGACTAAGTGCACAGCAGGAGGCTGAAAGAGACTTCCTGTGTGCCGTTTCCTCTCAGCCAATCAGATCCTCGCATTAAGAAAGGATGAGAACTCACCCTGAAACTTGCAGCTGTTCCTAAAGAAGTGCAGGCAGATCTCCAGAGTCTGAGACGGCTCAGGAACGATGTCTGAAACACAAAGAGCCAAAGTCAGGGTACAGAGCGCCTCTTCATGTTCACGTCAGTGACATGCAATCAGGTAATAAACTTTCCCCACACGTGCACACTGAGCGCCATGTATGAAATCTGAATCTTGTATCATGTTTATGGATAACTTTCTCATATTTGTGTAGTGTTATCAGATTCTCACACTGAAACACCGACTTCGTAACATTATTTATAGTTTTGGTAATTATGACTTCAGTAAGGAGAATTTGCTGGTGTCTGTGAGGTGGTGTTGTCATGTATAAATCGTTTATTTTTTCCATATTTATAGAATTATTTTCTCCTCTTTAACGAGCAGATTTCTAATAATGATCTGACTTTTCCTGATGAGGAGGTTTCGTCCTGTATCCTCACAGTGATCAATGTTCTCAGGATCAGCAGGTTCTGTTTCAGGCTTCAGTCTCACCTGTGGAGGTGGTGGAGGCAGCTCTGAGCTGGTGGATGTTGCTGTAGATGGAAGGCAGGTTGTGGATGATGTTGTAGCTCAGTCCTCTATCCTCCAGCACGCGGCGGCCGTGGTCGTCGATGGCGTGCAGCCGTTTGCACTTTTTTCCAAAGATGCAGCTGCCCTGCACGAAGTGCTGGCACAGGTGCACTTTAGTGCAGTTGCCCTGGAAACTGCAGCAGCCATGAGGCCCTGAGCCTTTGTTATAATGGACACATACCTGAGAGAGAGTGAGAGAGAAAGAGGGAGAGAGAGCGCACACACCTGAGAGAGAGAAAAGACAGCCAACAGAACACACACCTGAGAAAGAGAACGACAGAGAGAACACACACCTAAAAGAGAGAGCACACAGAGCCGTCACGATTGGGTTAGAGAGAGAGTGTGTGTTTTTAGTGTCAAACACATTTTCCTGAGAGTCCCTAAAAGCAGCAGAAACCTGAAGAGAGGACTGAGAGTGTGACAGACAGTCTGAGGACGAGGAGAGCGTTTGCTTTGTGAATGTCACAAATGTTGAAATTAGTGATGAAATAAATACTGACTCGGCTGAACAGGACACATAAGGCCGTGAGATACGTTCATATGTCAGTTATTAACGGCTGTTGGTACGCGGGAGCATCTGGTGCCTTTCAGTGATTTTGGAGACCGCAAAGCTGAGAGCAGAGTTTATAAAATCAGCAGCTGGATAAAGTAATCCCTGTTTTTATTGTCAGCTAATTAAAAAAAAAAGTTTCAAACTTGTCCTTAAACCTCATATGGGTCCTCCTTATAGCAAATCCATAAAAATACATCCTTTACGAAAACACTGAATAAAAACGCTTTCCTTGAAAGAGACTAAAGTTACAGTTCAGTGTTAAATATTACTTAAAATAAATTTATATAAAGTGTGTTTGAATGGCAGAGATGTGTGCATGTAGAAGGCTCAGTGTCTGAGTGGGTCTAAATATGCGCGTGAAGCATTCTCATGTTTTTACGGGCAGTCCGGGCACGAGCTACCAGTTTAAGAGTCGTGCTGACAGACTTATTTCTTTGTCACAGCAGCTTTTTCTTCATCATGTAGAAAAACAGTTAAATATGTGACTTCTTTACACTGACGGAAGTTTCACTTCAGGTCAAAGTTCGCTTTATGTAAAATGACCCCCCCTGCATTAGAGTTTCAGGTTACCTGAGGATCCTCGGTCAGGCCCAACTTTCGATTTTGATTTTTTTGGTTTTTGATTTTTTTGTTTCCCAATTGCCAGTCTTGGTAGCTGGGCATCGGTCCGCCAGGACCTCCGCACCACAACGGCTCTGCTCCACAAACACAAGCAGATCATCGCTCACTCCGTCACCCGCGGGGAGCACCTGTTTACCAGGAGAGGACCGCCGTCAAAGGCGCCCTCTGACAAACAAATGGTGAGCCTGTCGCCATGGTGACCTCTCACATGCTGCGTCTGATCACTTTCTATATAATATTTGGAACGTCCCACGATTCTGTGCACAGGTGTGTTTCTTGCGTGAAGAACGGAGTCGTCTCATCTGCTAACACTAAGCACATCTCCTGAGGAACAGCCTGAGATGTCAGGTGAGTGAGGTGTTGGCGTTACCTCAGGCAGCAGTGCTGGGTCGTTGAGCAGCAGCAGCAGGAAGAGCTCGTCCTTGTTCAGCTGCTGCAGCGAGCACTCTTTCAGCAGCCTGGAGTTATGATCAGACCGCAGGTTGTGGGACGATCGACACGGTTTCCTGTGAGGAGGCACATTTAACATTAGCTCCTCTCACCCCGCTGTCAGTACCAGCCAATCAACCAGTCAGTTAATCAATCAATTAGATGATGGATCAGTGGTGCATGCTGTAGCAGGTGAGTGCTTTCAGAACTGAAGCTGGCTTGTGCTGATCGTCAGAAACCTGCAAGCGCCAGTGGGCTCTGCAGAATTGGTTGCCACAGTGATGCAAACAGGTAGGAAGTGAAACACCTGGAGTTCCACCTGATATCCATCACAGGTCAGAGCTCTGAAACCTGCTGCGGTCTAATTTCTCAGGAAAACAAAACTTATCTGACAATCAGCTGGTTGCTGACGTCACAGTGACGTCTAACAGCAGGTGTCAGTTTATTTCCTGTCAGCTTCAGAGACATCACCCACCAACAACAATAATAACAACAACAACAACAATAAGAATAATGATGAAGATGGTAATAAGCATGATGAGTAGATGGATGAAGATGATGATGGTAAGGATGTCTCTGTTGCAGCCGAAACTTTGTTTCGGTTTCATTTCCTTAACTTTCGTTTAGCCTCTGTGTGTGTGTGTGTGATAGAGAGAGAGAGACACACACACACCTGCCCTTGCCGAATCTGCAGGTTCCATAGATGTAGAACCTGCAAAGGTGCAGTTGGTCGCAGTCCGCGCACGACTTCCCGCGCCGATAGTTCTCGCACACGCGCAGTGACGTCTGCGCAAGCACCGTGCAGTCCTCGGGCTGCAGCCAGCCGTCCGTCTCCGGCCCGCGGACCAGCAGGAAGCGGGGATGGCCACAGACCAGCCCGCAGAGTAACTCCTCGGAGACGCCACAGAGTCGCCGCAGCTCCTCATATAGCTGCGGGAGCCGCAGAGCTCCTCCACGGGCGCACAGCAGCCTGGTGGCCTCAAAGATCACTCCGCCGCTCTCGGACATGCTCTCTGCTCGGCGGCCAGACTCCGACTAATGACAGGGGAGGAGGACCGACAAATAGCAAACAGCTGGGTTTCCGCTTTCAGTGACGTTTAAACAGCGCAGAGCCTCATCAGTTTGTCACTACCACAATAATAAATACACACGAGCGCCATAAAACACAACCGGAAATAAAGTAAAATGGATATCGGTCACATTAAAAATACAAACTGTAATCCCACGTGTCTGTCTCTTTATTTCTCTGAACCTAAACAGGTGAGTCCAGGTTCGAGCACAGCTCTGGTCCTTCATCACTGCACTGGATCAACGCGTCACTATAGTTTTTCACTGAAAGAGTTCATAGAGCTTTCATATGATTCAGGATTTATTTCACCATCATCATCATCCAACTGTCTGTGCAGCAGTGTACGGCGTGTCTGTGTAGACGTGTTTACAGTGCGCGCTCCTTCAGAGGAGCACACTAGGACAGACATCTCCGTGACGTCTTGTGACGTCGTTATTTCAGTCTGAGCTCGTGGTAGTCGTGAACGTTGAGCTTTGTTGCACGCGCTATGAACCATAAATTGGATCTCTTCATAAAATGACTGTCACAGTCCATTTCACAGTGTTACAGGTGACATCACCTGATGCTCAACTCAGCGCTCTGACTTGATGTCATGCTGTCGTTTCTGATTGGTGTGGTATTCAGAGGCCTTTGTGTCAGTCAGCAGCGTCACGCACACAAACCTGCTGTTCCAAACATAGCTACGTGGCTGCTGCAGCAACACACAGGTAAAACAGCAGCGCGCTCACCTCCAGCTCCATCAGCGGGACTGCGCTCTCTCTGATTTTATGCCTGTTCCTGTGACGCATGCACACGCAGAGCCAGCTCCAGCTACAATGTCTAGTAGAAGCGCCTCTCACTGACATCAGCAGTACTGGTCTTCTAATGAAAGTGGGTCCGAACTGGAAGCCTCAGTGGAAAAGGGACAACACAGACACTGGACTCATCTGTCCCCCACTTGCTGTCACACTGAATGCTGCAGACTGACAGTAGGGGGAGGGGACCCGTACAGGTGTGTGCAATCACACAGGTCAGGCAGATGAAGGTGAAGCGCAGCACTGAAACTTGTAAATCTTCTGAGGGTGAACGTGAGACAAACATGCTGCTGTTGGTCGTCTGTTGTCTGTCGGTCCACACAGGTGAGACGAGTGACCCCAGCGCGCACACACACACTCTGCTGGTTTGTGTTTGTGCAGCCCGATCACTCACCTGCTGGTAGTTCTGTTTTTGGATTCAGAGTTCACACCTGTTACACCTGCGCGTGTCCTCGAGTTTCCTGAAGGCACGCCGACTCCAAAAACGTTTTGAATGTTTTTTTGTTTTTTTTTATGATTTCTTTGCGTTAAAGCTTTTGACGTTTTGTTTTCAGCTGGAGGCTTGAAGCAGACCCAGAATCAGCGGAACGCCACTGTAAATGAAACTGCGCAGGAAATCTCGCTGTTCTCCGCTCGCTTCGGCTTCACAGGTGATTCACGTGTTAACGACGAGTCCGGGGGTTTTACATTACACGTGGGAACCCGATAATGTGAAAGATGCTGATTAAAATGAAAAATAAAATGGCCTCATGAAGAAAAAAAATATATACAAAAAGTTTCATTTAAAAATGATTTTTAAAAATATTAATTTTGTTATCAAATATATATATATATATATATATATATATATATATATATTCTAATTTTTATTCTTCTTTTGCACTGAGATAATTGCACCTCAACAATTTCCTTGTTCAATGTTTCACCGTTATAATGTCAATAAAGATTCTGATTGTGATGTACAGACATTGTAATGTCTTCACTTTTGAGGGTGCACAAAGGATAGGCTGAGAAAAACTGTTTGTAAGGTTTATAAAAGACACAAAGGTTTTACTGTCTGAATCTGAGGCTGCACTGGAAACTGACCATGCATGCAATGGAACAAAATTGATGGACAGACACGTTATTGAGCACAACTACAACTAACATTTGTTTTCAAATGACAGATGATTTGTACAAACAGATCATTTACTCATTAGGGGCCAGATCCTGTTTAATTCTGATTTAACAGTTACATAAATACTGCAAACAGGCTAACAACTCTGTCATGAGCAGTACCACTACCGACTGGTGTTACTTTACCTTCACGTCCACGTGAACGGTGCTGTCAGAGAATCCCTTTGGACACGTACTTAAAAAATGAAAAATAAAATATGAGTTACAGATTAGCCCTCCAAATAAATACACGTTAGTAAGTTAGCCTACACTAAGTCACTGCTAGTTCTCTGCTGACTTAGACTGATGTAGCTATAGTTATAACTAAGGTCGCATTAGAGGATTACAAGTTATTTTAGTCGATAACGTGACACTTTATAACTACTGTTCCTTTAAAATAACCGCGTACGTCTCATAACAACATTAAAGGTGAAGGTTCAACCTGGCACACGTCACTCGCTGAATTCAGAACAGCTACAGCTTGAAATTGAGACAAAGCACAAGAATCAGGCTGTTTTCACCTCTTTTCAGGGTCCATGGTTACATTACGTGCGCTTTCCAAGTTCGGTTTGTCGAGGAAAATCTCAGTGCTGTCAACTTTCCATACTTCGAACGGACACTGTGCGTTTCACTTCCTGTTTTAACAGCACGCCCTCTACCTGCCTCACTGCCTAACGCCACAACACTGCTGTGTGCGGCATTAAATTAAATTTAATAGAAACAAGGCTATTTCATCCGTTACAAATCAACATGGGACCCTCCCACCAACCATTCAGCTCAATAATAATAGATAAATAGTTAAAACTGGGTGTTACAGAATATAATAATTTACAACATCCACGTGAGAGAACATGCAATGACACTTCTAATAGATAATAATAACAAAAATAAATAAAAAATAATCCTTAATAACTCGTTCAGATGTAACCAATTCCCTCCTTGTTACTTGGTAAGGTCCCTTCCATATGTGGTCATTGATGGTTTTTATCGGTTCACAAT
>VOQK01023034.1:0-15820 GCA_015052645.1 Benitochromis conjunctus
TGCACTGTGTTGACTGTTTCAGGGCAGGATGGGAGGCCAGGCATGTGAACAAGCTGTTATTAGAAGTCAGGCCTCCAGAGGGCAGCAGAATGGTAGTGCTGGAGACTGAACTTGTTTGCTGGGCTGTGTTGGACTGCTCTTCTATCAGGTCTCCAGTCCAGTCAAGGGAAGATGAGGGGAATCCACCAGGCCAAGAGCAAACCAGCCTCAGAGAGGTGTGATTCAGAGCCGGCTCCACAGAACAGGAAGGGGAGCCATCAGGGGGGTCTGTGGGGATATGATAGAGGAAATAAGGTAGTGATGTGTAATGTGTGCTGAAGTGAGGTCATCAAGGCCTAAGAAAGTTCTCGTGTATTTCCAATGTTGGACATGAGTAAGTGAGTTATAATATTATATGATTATTTACACATATTTTGGGAAGCTGAGTTCAGTTTCATGAGCAACACCCACTTACTGTTACCTGTCTGACAAAGTGAAGTAGGCTAAAAAAAAATCTCAGAAAGCAACACATCAAAGTTCTAAAGAAACTCAAAAACAAATGAGAAACAAAGTCACTGACATCTATCTATCTGAAAAGGGTTACAAAGCTATTTCTAAGTCTTTCAGACTCCGGCGAGTTTTCCACAAATAACAAATCAAAACTTGGAACAGTGATGAAACTTCCCAGATTTAGCAGGCCTACCAAAATTACTCCAGGAGTGCATCAACAACTCATCCAGAAAGTAACAAAATAACCCAGAACAACATCTAAAGAATTACAGGCTTCACTTTCCTCAGTCAAGGTCAGATTTCATCATTCAACAATTCAATTCAATTCAATTCAATTCAATTTTATTTATATAGCGCCAAATCACAACAACAGTTGCCTCAAGGTGCTTTACATTGTAAGGTAGACCCTACAATAATACAGTGAAAAACCCAACAATCATATGACCCCCTATGAGCAAGCACTTTGGCGACAGTGGGAAGGAAAAACTCCCTTTTAACAGGAAGAAACCTCCGGCAGAACCAGGCTCAGGGAGGGGCGGCCATCTGCTGCGACCGGTTGGGGTGAAAGAAGGAAGACAGGATAAAAACACATGCTGTGGAAGAGAGCCAGAGATTAATAACAAGTATGGTTGAATGCAGGGAGATCTATTAACACAACAGCAAAGAGACCAGGCAAAAATGGCATCCAATGGAGAGCTCTAAGGAGAAAACCACTCCTGACCAAAATAAGATCACAAACGCTTGTCTCACATGTGACCATTGCAAAATACGTTAAAATGATTTAGCAGTCGCTTGGATTTGGCTATAGCAATGAAGTGGCCATTATATTTCCCTACCATATTTGTCTAATGAACATGCAGCATGGTCTGTGTTTGTAGAAACCGAGGTGCGGCACCTAACTTCTGCTTCTTGTTATTTCTAATTGATGTCTTTAATTAGTATCTGAGTCAGAGTTCATCCCCACAGCCCAGGGACGAATGAAAACAGAAGAAGCAATGAGGATTTCTGGATTACAGGAGAGGTTTAATTGAGAGTGAAATGATTATAATGGTCAGAGGTCACACTCACAGTAGACGGTCAGGCTGATGGTTTTTTTGGAGCGCGTGTTGAGGTAGGTGTTCTGCGCCAAACAAGTGTAGTCACCAGCGTCCACACGGAGGATCTTGGTGATGGTGAACTTCTGCCCAGTGTAGACCTGCGAGTTGTTGTAGAACCAGACGTACTGACTGGCTGGATTGGACTGGGCCTGACACAGCAAGGAAACAGCCTCCATCTCCAGAGCTGTGTAGCCCTGCTTTACTGTACGAGGTGGAGTCACATCTATTTGAGGAGCGTCCGGGCCAACTGAGGAGAAAATGTATAGAAGTGCATGTAAGAAGTACAAGAACCAAACATCTTATCTGAAAGCAGAGCAAGAAAAATACAAAATATAAATTACGGTACAATGAAATGTTTTATCATGTGATCCATGTAGGGTCTCACACAAAATGACTGCATCCTGTTGCCATTAAATCATTCAATAGCAGTTTATCTTACCGCCAGTGAAAGCTAAGCCTCTCTTTGCTTGGTTTGCTCTTGACCAACTTCATGCAGAAATATGTGGATCTTTGATTGGCTTGATTGTTCCACACTGATCACCAGCTTGACATTCATGCTCTGTGTTTATGCTGTTTTGTGCTTTAAATGTTAATAATTGGAGTTAGCTATCTGAAATATAAGGTTTTCAAGCCAAATTAGGAAGAATATGTTAAGTCTTTTAGAAAAACAGAAAAACAAGAGATGAGAATCATCATTTCAAGTGTTGTTGACCACAAAGTTTAACATAATGCAAAATTGTTATCAGAGTTATCATTTAGACAAGGGGATATTTTTCTGAATGTGACGTATGCTGGAGATGTACACTATAATAAGTCAAGCATCAAAATTCAAAGAAAAGAAATATTCACTAAGACTGAAAAGAACACCAAAGCATCAGAAATGTCTTCGTTTATTCCTGAGGATTTCTTGAGGATTGCAACATTTTGGGCAATTTAATGACTAATATTTCTACAACAACACAAATATTTATTAAAATGGCAAAAAGCTACAAAAGAAGCACATTTATCAGTTAAAGTTGCATTAATCTCTAGAGGGAGAAAAACAGAAAAACACTCAGAATTCAAAATTCTAAATCCTGCTTACCAAGTTCAAAGTCTTCTGCTTAACCCACTGTGCTTTCATATTAGGAATATTACTCAGCAGCTCCATAGTATAGTGGTTTACACATTTACTAGACAGCAAAAGGTTGCTGAAGACACAAATCTCCACGTTTGACTTGATTGTGTCAAATCAAACATGTGGAGCCACCTACTGTGGTAGTCACTTTTCAGAAAGCAGCTATAATGCCATATATTACTCACTTGGTCTGATCAGAAAAGATAAATGATTGACCAAAATGTCGTGTTTTTGTTTGTTTTTTCTTTTGTCCAGTGATTCCCTACATCAGGTTCAATACTTACAGATGGTGTCCAGCCATACGCGATCTGATATCTGGCTGTTGATGGTGTTGCTGGCCACACAGCGGTACCAGCCGGTGTGGTTGCGGTTGACGTTGGTCATGTTGATAATGCTGCTGTTGACCTGTGCAAATGTCGTGATGTCACCACTGCTGGTTTCACGTTGCCACAAGTACTGGATCGGTGCGGTCCCATCTTCCACATTGCAGCGCATCCACACTGAAGATCCTTCCACTGGAGAAGCATCGCTCATCAGGACGTAAGACTTACTGACGGGGACTACAATGAAGATGAATATACAGATGTGTCTGGTTGTTAACAGTCAGTAGTACAACTGAAGGGCAGTAAACAAACACTAATAAGATGATCTTATAATTTCATTTACACTATGTGTGAAGTTTTGGCCAACACAGGACACCAAACTCAGAGAGAGCCCCAGAGTTTCTCGATCAGCATAGTTTTAAAACAATATAAACCCCTGAGTGGGCATGATAAATACAAAATGACTAATAAATGCTGATGCGGTGATACTATTTTATGAAGATAAAGGGAAAGGTGTATACCATTTGGGAAATTTGTTATTATGCTCAGACTTAACTTGTCATGTTGTTGCAGACTTAAAAGCACAAATTGTTGTTGCTGAATTTTTTTTAACAGATCAAGCAAACACAACCCTTAATTAGTCAGCTTTAGAGGCATGATGAGCCTTAAAAATAAAAAATAAAACACCCCAGCTTATGAACACTGATAAGATCATTTGAAATTTATTTGTACTGGTGTATAATTTGGGGCAGTAAGACACTAGAAACTGATTTTTTAGTTTGTGGTCAGTTATTGCATGTGTTATATCAAAGGACCTCGGATATTGATTTTAAAATAATGTTAGTTCACTAAAAGGTAGATAATTTGCTCTCAGGTGGCAGGAACACTTCCCTTGTATACAGATATGACTCTGCACTGCATCAGCATCTGTCAAAAAGACTGAACAAACCTCATCACACCATGAAAATGTGCACTGACCCAGGGTGAGCCTGCAGATCTTGGTTTGGACCAGAAGTGGATGCCTAGCTTGGCAGGTGTAAGGTCTCCCAAATTGTACAGTGCTATAGCGAAGGGTAAAGTTGTTGGAGGATTGTTCTCCACCTTTGCTCTGACCTTCGGGGCCCTCCCACCACACCAAGGCTTTTGGGGCCCCTCCCTCCCAGGAGCAGGACAGCATCAAGTACTGTTTGTCATTAGTCACATAAGCAAAACACAGTGGCTCTGCAGGGGGAAGATCTGATGGAGGAGAAGTGACATATAAACATGTTCAGATACATGATCACAAAACTGCCACTAACTTATCTTTTACTATTTGTTGACATTTCTACACTCACATGTGCGTGTGCTGCACTGTGTTGACTGTTTCAGGGCAGGATGGGAGGCCAGGCATGTGAACAAGCTGTTATTAGAAGTCAGGCCTCCAGAGGGCAGCAGGATGGTAGTGCTGGAGGCTGAACTTGTTTGTTGGGTTGTGTTGGACTGCTCTTGTATCAGGTCTCCAGTCCATTGGAGGTAAGGTGAGGGGAATCCGCCAGGCCAGGAGCACAGCAGCCTCAGAGAGGTGTGATTCAGAGCCGGCTCCACAGAACAAGAAGGGGAGCCATCAGGGGGGTCTGTGGGGATATGATAGAGGTAACAAGGTAGTGATGTGTAAAGTGGAGTTAACTGAAGTCATCAGGGCCCGAAAACCTTTTATTTTTATTTTTATTTATTACTACAGAGTTCAGGCTCTTGGGTTTAAATAACTATACTAAAATTATAGAAGAAGAAATATCTTGTTATGATTTTGCAGTTGTTTTCCTCTGTTGGTGGCTGTTTGCTAAGATTATATTTTCTTCTGAAAATATAATTTTAGCAAACAGCAAAAACACAAAACGTGTGCAAAACCAAAAAAGGGAGAGTGAATGACGTGCTTGCCATGATTGTGACTTTACAGTGAGATACCTGCGAGAGAGTCCCATCAACTTCCAAGACGGTCCAAGCAGGAGAACAGGTCAGCAAGCCTTCCATTATCTGCTGTGTGTGCGTGTGTGTGTGTGTGTGTGTGTGTGCATGTGTGTGTGTGTAAGCTTTTGAAATAGGTTTTTGCCAGAGTATATCAGATGAATGTGCTGAATGGTGTCAGAAGACATTCAGAAAAAGAAACTGAAAAGGATTCTGCATTAAGTGAAATGATCAGGGAGCTGTTTCTAGGTCAGAGATCCTGGGCTAACTGAGGTGGAAATCAAAGATGGTCAAGCTGTTGATAGCTGTTGGTATTGTACTGAAAATGTCAAATCTGAACAATTTGTACACATTTGACTATTTTACACTCCTTGCAGTAACAAGACAGAACAGCAAGCATTAGGGTAGAGTGCAGGGATTGACAGAGGAGTACGATGTTTAATAGAACGGTCAGAGGTCACACTCACAGTAGACGGTCAGGCTGATGGTTTTTTTGGAGCGGGTGTTAAGGTAGGTATTCTGAGCCAAGCAGGCGTAGTCGCCAGTGTGCATGCGGAGGATTTTGGTGATGGTGAACTGCGGCCCACTGTAGACCTGCGAGTTGTTGTAGAACCAGACGTACTGACTGGCTGGATTGGACTGGGCCTGACACAGCAAAGAAACAGTCTCTCTCTCCAGAGCCGAGTAACCCCGCTCTGTTATACTGTACGGAGTCACGTCTATCTGAGGAATGTCCGGGCCGACTGAGGAGAAACAACACTGCTGTGAAATTTAATGTGAGGGACCTTCTGCTTCATTTAAAAAGTGTCCACAAAAGCTGACTCATAACAAAATGTTACATCCAAGTTGGTCTAGTTTTACATGATGACATTTTGTCTGAGAGTGACAAATGCTGATAATGAATAGCGTTCCTGTAATTTACTGATTACTTACACAGAAAGGCAAGTTTAAATTAGACAGAAAACCATCAAAGTAATACCATTTTCGGTTTCTTTAAGACTGTAACCTTCAACTGCTGCTTTAAGCTGTTTGCATCTTTTTAAAGAATACAAAAATCTCCACAGTGCGCCAAGCTCCTCAACTTACAGATGGTGTCCAGCCACAAGCGGTTGGAGCTTTCACTGTTAACTGCGTTGCTGGCCACACAGCGGTACCAGCCAGTGTGGTTGCGGTTGACGTCGGTCACGTTGATAACGCTGCTGTCACCCTGTGCAATGTTCGTAATGTTGCCACTGCGGGTTTCATGTTGCCACACATACTGGATCGGTCCAGTCCCATTTTCCAGATTGCAGCGCATCCACATTGTAGATCCTTCCACTGGAGATACATCACTCAGCAAGAGGTAAGGCTTAGTGACTGGGACTGCATTAAAGGTGAAGAAACACCATGTTCAGTATCTGGAAAGATCATTTTACAAACAGAACAAAGCTGCAGGTTCCCGCAAGCAGCAACATTGGAGACTGAACATGAGACGAGTGTCAATGCTAGAAAAGGGTTAGGAAAAGGAATCTGGTTGCCAAGAAAGTGCTGCACCAAAAACTTTCCTGTGATTGCTTGGTTGCTATCAAGGTGCCACAGTTGCTTGTAGTGTTTTCCTGTTTGTCTGCAAATATCTGCTAACTACTAGCCAAGTTGTAGTAAAACCTGAGAAAGCGAAATGCAAACCAAGAATGGAGAAGGTTTGCCTTCAAAATAAAAGTTGAGCCACAGAGCTGCACTCAGCGTGTTCAAAAGGTGCAACGTTTACTTTGTAGGCAGACGTTCTTCATCTCTAGTTTGTATCACACTTATCACAGTTTTACTACAGCTCAGAGAATAGCTAGACGCCGCCCATCACTTTCATTCAAACTATGACCCATCAATATGCTAGCGCCCAAAGCAATCCCAACCGTTTTGCCAACCGATTGGAAAAAAATGTGTGGACCATACATTTTTCCCTAATGACAGATGGTTGCCATGGGATCAGCCTGTGAAATGGAGACTTTAACAATAACTTTCCCAGGAACTCCCTTCAACTTTCAGCAACCACTCACAATCGGTCTAGGAAATAGATATTTTTCCTTCACGACCATTGGTTGCCAGTTGGTCAAGGCCTACGTGACTTAAGCCTTCTTCACGTGATCCTACATTGTAACCTTGATTGTTAAACATTTAAAATGGCCGACAAGTTAATGGTGTGGTTAGTGGTCACCTGTCTGCAAAACCGCAATATGGTTTATGGAGGCACTTGCCAAACACACTAATTTGCGTTAGCTGGTAACTTAGTACTCAACCCTCTTATCCAAAAATACCTTTTTTGGAGGCTTGAAAAAACAAGATCAAACTTTAAAAAGGGTGAGAAATAATCTGTAGTGACTGCATCCATCTTTTGTATACAGTCTATGGTCCCTCTATGGTCACCCTTAATACAAAGCTATAATCTCCTGATTAGAGGAAAGTGTGTGAGGACTTTTATAATCTAAATCTTCTTAGACAAATAAAGTAAAGAAGCTTTTATTTTCTTAATGTTTTAAAATGCTCTGTTCAAAAGACCAGCAAGTACTGCAACAGATGAGCCTGATATCTATTCAGCCCAGTGGTTTTTATCTACATAAAATTCTCTACAGTTAGTGAAATGCAGCTTTTTAAAACACCACAGTGTTCTTTAGCGCATCAGTAATATAACTCTGCATGCTTTGCTCACAGACAAAGCAGCACATGTTCAACAGTAGTGAGTTTTTTTTAGATAATAAAGAACAAAAAAAGAGAGAAATATGTACAGAAGTCTCTTGCAGTGCCTCTCTTTCAGCGATAACCTGACAAAAAATTTGTAGCATTCATGACAGCAGGAAGTCTTACCTCGAACAATGAGATGCACGTAGTAGTAGTAGACTTTGGGCTCGTTCTCTATGTCATAGAAAGCCTGGCAGGTGAATAAGCCTTGTGCAGCCAGAGGCAGCTTTTCAATGCTTATAGCTGCACTGTTTGAGATGACAGTCAGCTGTCCCAGCGTCTCAGCCAACTTCTGAATCCTTGGTCCTCGTCCCACATTATACACCAGAGCCTTTATGCCTTCAGTACCAGGCTTGGTAAAGCTCCATATATACATGTCAGGTACAGAGGGACCACACTCCAGGATCACGGCTTTGCCCACTACCCCATACACACTGGCGTCCTGGTACACCACCTCATACATTTGGGCATCCTTGTACACAACCTCTCCATTGGGGTTGATCTGCAGGGCTGGAGGAGGGTGAGGAAACAAAGATATGCATGCAAATATGGGTGTGAGGGAACAGGAGATGCCGGTGTCGTTTGCCTCATCAGTGTTCAGTCGCAGGATTGATTACACAGTAAGTTTGAGGGGCAGTGTAACATTGTCACAAGTGATTCCAGGCATTTCTTTTTCTTAATTTCCACATCCAGGTCCTAAAACATCTTTTGCTAGCATAGCCTTTCTGTTTGTTATCTACAGTGCACTGTGATCTGTCATTGAGATCAGTAAGAACCAGATAACTGCAGGTGCATCAGTGTATTTGCTGCTCACAAAAAATTTCATTACAGAAATGCCAAATATGTGTTCTTGATTCATTTTCAAACGTTATATTGGATATTTTGCATTGTTCACACATATAAATAGTCTACATACTGATATGTGCTTTCAGAAAATGTAAATGTATGGCATGCAACTATTCAAATCCTACATTTTTACAACAGCATTCCTGATTGTGAAGATTTCACTTAATTTGCGTCAGCCTTTTTAAATGATCTTTAAAACGTAGGGTTTTAAACTAATCAACAGACACTGGAAAACTCTTACCATTTTCCCCCAAAGTGACCACACTGGTAGTTAGATATAGAATGGCCAGTCCTAGCAGTGGAGCCACCATGGTATCATGATGATCCTGAGTCCAACAACCTCTTTACTCCAAAAAATGTGGAAAAGATCAAAAGGTAAAGCCTAACTGACCATGGTAGCCTTCCTTTAGATGCCTGAGGTTGCGTCTTCCGTACTGTCTGATCTGTGTGTCTTCTTGGAGATTCCAGTGCATTCGACTGCAGGAAGGGTCAGTAAACTGATTTAGGCTCAATTATTAATGTGTTTTCCTTTCTCTCTATCCCTCTATCCTTCTTTCTTTCTCCTCCTGGGTTAGAATAACACACTGATACCGAGATCATCTATTATACAAGAAAGACACGTAAGTGGATGGGTTGGCCTTTCACACACTCACACACGCACACACAAGTGCACATTAACTAATGCAGTCATGGTTGCAGCTAAATCTGTCATTTGAGGACTTAACCGCAGCATTCCTCTACACAGGAATTTCATACAAATTTCAGATCTCCAGAATGTCAAAAACATATATATTTGTATATATGTATATATGTCTATATGTATAAATATATACAAGACACAAATATAGAGGTGGAGAGCTCTACAAAAATATTTATTCAGACAGTACGGTCAGACTGCATTTGTAATGTGCAGTCATCTTGGGTGACTTGTGAGATTAAAGGCTTCAGATTTCAAAAGTTTTATGAGGATCCGAGGAGCAGAGCAAACTCTACCAGTGGGATTACAATTATTCAGTAAAAATATTCAGTATTTCACAGTCATGTTTTTCCTCACAGCTCTCACTGCATGCCAACATTTAAACATGCAATCTCCACTTTACAGTGGACTGCAAGAATGCACAGTCTGTCCATAAAACACTTTTATTCAGTAATTTTAACAGTTATCAGAATGTGTTTATGTTTATACAAGAGTACAAGAGACTGCTTGGTGGAACCATGAGTATGTAATGCGAGACGTTTGTCATGAATGAATGCAGGACACAGATCAATTTCCCTCACTTGGCAGAGACAAAGAAGACTGGAATACAGCAGATTACTAAACAGACAGTAAGGTTCAACCTTCAGGTATAACAGCGTTTTTAGTCTATATTTGCTATCTGAATAGGTCTGTCAAGGTCCATGTAACACTTTGCAGCACTAGAATAACGATCAGCATTCATGCATACATACTTTTCCTTATTTAGGGGAAACCAATGAAATGTTAAAAGGCATCTTTATCAGCTGTTAATCCCAGCATGAGAATTATTGAGGGAAATAAAGGAGTCCATAGTCCCGTGCTAAAAATTCCTCAAATGTCATTATTATTTGTTATTATTATATATAGTTTTGATGAGAACTGATGAGATAGAATGTTAGCTGTTATTACTGACTGATGGGGTCTCAGACACAGAAATGTGCCATTCAGAATCATAATTTCTCAAATTAAATGCAGCCTTTCACTACAACAATTTGGCTATGAGCTCTTTTCTATTTGTTGGCTTGTTTTTGTCTGACATAATGTATATAATGTTAGACTAATATACATATGACTACAATTCAAGAAAAGTATTTGATTCAAAGTAGAACAAAGAAAACATATCATGTGTTTAAAGTGAGAAAATGTACTAATTTAGAAGATATATATATTTAGAAGATATAATTCTAAATATTATAGAAGGAGACCTGAGGAGACCGGCTGCTGGATTTTGTGGATATAGGGTGTATGTCTTGTCTGATAAAGGAGTCCAGCTGCTTCATGATGCTCCAAATGTTTTCACATCTAGACGTTTCTACTCTTCTACAAAGCCATGCTGCTGTAGTAGATACAGTATGCAGTTCATTATTGTTGTATTGAAATATGCAGGCCTTCCCTGAAAAAGATGTCCCCTGGATGGGAGCACATGTTGCTCTAAAACCTGTATGTACCTCTCAGCATTGATGGTGCTTTTTCAGCATTCAAGTCTGTAGGCACCATGCCATCAGAGATGCAGGCTTTAAAACTGAGTCAGTGGTCAGTGGTCAATGACTTTATTGTTCCCAGTGGGAAATTGATTAGCAGCATGTCCACACAACAAACAACACATACATTAAAAAAAAAGAAAAGAAGATGAGCTCTGAATAAAGAGATGGTTCCTTTTGTCTTTGGTCCAAGGACACGGTGCCCATGTTTTCCCAAAAAGAATTTCAATTTTGATGCACATACATGTTCATAAACAAATGA
Source organism: Benitochromis conjunctus (assembly GCA_015052645.1). NCBI lineage: Eukaryota > Metazoa > Chordata > Actinopteri > Cichliformes > Cichlidae > Benitochromis > Benitochromis conjunctus. Next base: position 11,008 of record VOQK01023034.1, read on the forward strand.
TACAGCATCTAATTGGTTGTATTTTGGAAGCTGTTTATGTAGCTGTTCAAGCTGTTCTTGCCTCCATGTTGTCCAGTAATTCCCAGCAATTAAAGATATTGTATGTAAAGCTTCAGTCTTGCCCAAATATGACCAAATGTATGTGGAATGATATGAAAAGGGTAGTAAGTCTCAATTTTTTTTAAATGCAGATTTTTATGTATGTGTAGTAATTTAAACACGTAATCTTCTTTGATAGTCTCCACTAACCTCACCTGATATCTACAGTGCTCTTTTTGCTACTGTAGTGTGCAGTGTGACTATGCCGAGATCTAAAGAGATCTGTAAGTCATCAGAATAAATGCAGAATGGATGCATTGGAGGACACTCAAGGATGCTTCAACATGCAGACTGAAGGAGTTGTTTCTAATTGGTCAATGAGCTACACTATGACCTGATTGGGGATGATGGATGGATAGATGGATGGATGGATGGATGGATGGATGGATGGACTTACCCTTATGTGGTTCGCTGGTGATTTTTGATCAGTTCTGAATATATAAATTTAAATATATTTATTTTTTCCCTAACTGCAGTAGTGTTGTTGTCAGTCACATTTCACATCTTGTATATAGGTCCTAAGTATATAGGATTTCCAGTGTTAATATCTTAAGGTAAAAAAACAAAACAAACTCATTCCTTCAGCAAATATTTCTGTCACACTCCCACACACACACAGGTTAACACAAGCTTTCACTAGCTTCATTTTTAGATGAAAGGTAGGCCTGGTTACAAATTCTAGCCTCTAATTTTGAATGAAGAAGCTGCAGGGGCTTCTCAAAACCTGTGGCTAAGATGCTAAAACAAAATATTTCTCCTTTTTTAGAAATGAAAACTACAATGGGGTGGTCAGAGTTTTCTGTATAACGTTTAATTTACTGTAGCGAACATGCTTTAAATGATTGTGAGCTTTGCAGTGAAAGGTTGATGTGGGAAACTTGTAACTTTTACTGCATTTTAAAAGAGCTCAAAAACAAACTCTCAACAAAAACAGTCACATGTGAATTACAGCTGAAAGAGAGGGGCGTGTGACTATGAGCCTGTCGCCTTGACGGTGATGGCTCTCCAGAGGGAGGGGCTTGGCTGGTGGTGGTGGGGATGGGGGTGGCACTCATGGGTGAGGAGGTGAGGGGTGAAGCTGTTCAGGGTAAAGCTGTTGCTGGACCTGGAAAAAGACAACATCAAAGACTGTTGTTGGCATTTCATTTTTTTCAACAAAGCTCATAATGAGGGAAAAATGAGCACATATCTGTCAGAAAATGAAGTTTAATCCAATTCATCGTTTGCATCTATGCACATGGATAACTAAGAGTACTGGGGTTGATTATTGCTAAGACGTCGCCATCATAAAATAACCAAATAAACATCAACCAAAAAAAACATAAAATAGAACCTACTAAATTTGATTTTTTTTTTTTTCATTCATTAAAAATAGAAAATAATTTGATATGGACTCGAGACTATGAATCATTAAATGTGTCTATTCAACTTTCCTGGACTGGATGATCCACCAGTTGCTCCCTCTGACCCACCACACACTTCGTCCTCTGGGAAGTTGATGTTTTCCTGCGACTGGCTGTGCTGCCTGCAGTCATCAAAAGATGAAATGGGATTACTAATAGATAATTAGTTACCATCAGCACTACAAACTGGAAATATTTCATTATCAGTCACCAGACACTTCATTGGGCACCTTATTGTTGAATGTACACAGGTTTTTGCCATACCTGCCAAAGCCCTGCTGCATTTGTGGCTATAAGTGCGTTAGAGCTGACCCGCTTAGAGCTTATGTTTTCATTTAAGTAGAAGTAGAACTGTTTGTCAAGCTAATGATTAAAGGCAAGGAGTATATGTCTAAAAGGGGAAAATATATGAACGTTGCCTCTGTGTCTAAAGGCCTTTAAGTAAGTTTAAAAAAAAATAATTATATAGCACCTTTCAAGACAAAGGTCACAAAGTGCTTCACAAAGAAATACCAAGGCAGTGAGATCTGGTGAGATCTGTTTATAGAATAAACAGATCTCAATCAGATTAATGCATTTGGCAACAAGTGCGCCTTTAACCTCAAAGCTTACTGAACAGACACACAGCTAGATGCTGCTTCGGGTCAATCGTCTGAAATGATTTCTCTGCCTCCTCAGATGTGGTCCCAACTCTGCCAACTAGAAATCAAACTGCCCAGCTGACATCCTGAAATATGTACAAAAGTGTTGCAATATAAACCCTCAATATTTGGGAGCAAGAACTTTCTTTTACCAGGAAGAAACCTCTGACAGAAGCAGGCTTAGGGAAGAGCAGCCGTCTGTCTTGAGTGGGGTAGGGGTGGAGAGGAAAGAGAAAAGAGAAGGCAAAAGTTCCTGCTATCCAAGAGGGTCACATAAACACAGCCTGTAGCAGCATAACTAAGAGCTGCTTGAGGGTTGCCTTACTTACTGCAATCTTAATCAATAGGGAGGTAGAGCAGGTGTCTGCCTTGTGAACCCCAGCTGGTCCTCCAACATGTTTGTACTTTTGGAAATTCTCTGAATCAGAAATAAGCCTTGAAACTGAGCTTTAAGCCCTCTATTGGAATGATATAGTACAAAAGGGTATTTAAGATCTTTCCAGTCCTTGTTATTACTCTTGCTGCAGTGTTTTGAATCAGCAGAAACGACTCTCTCATATTTAGAAATGCAGGATGAAGAGCTCCATACGAGTATCTCTTGATGGTGGTGTTTTGTACAATTTGGAAGAAAATGATGGCACAAAACGAGGAAAAACTGAAGAAATTATATATCTGCTGGGTACAGAATGCCTTGTTTTTCCCCTGGAGGACTTGGAGCTGGAGGCATGATGGGGCAGGTGACCTCTATAAGCTGTAGAAACACCCCCAACCCGAGCCTGGTTCTTTTGGAGGCTTCTTACCGTTAGGAAGATTTTTCTTGCCATTGTAGCCAAGTGATTGCTCGTAGGGGGTCATTTGATCGTTGGGTTTTCTCTCTGTTATTGTAAGTTCTTTACCTTACAATATAAAGCTACTTGAGGCGACTGTTATTGTTACTTCGTGCTGTATATATAAAATAAAATTGAACTGAAAAGCACTGAATGATGTTTTCAAGGCCTTCATTAACTCATTACCCCTTGAACATCTCTCCAGCACCTTTAATTACAAGTTTTGACACCTCAGTATTTATCAATAAAGATGAATGATGATCATTAGAATAGGTTCTGTGTTTTTCCAAGGGTATCCCCTGTAGGCTGTACAAGCAGAGGTCACCACACTAACTTCTGATGAACATGTAGCCATTTGGTTCTGGAAGCAGGACTGAAACATGACAGAAACTGTTCAGGTCAGAAAAAATCACAGAGAATTCAGACCGATTGGAAAGCAAAAGGTGGTCCAACCCATTACTAACAAACTAACAGTGTGTACCTAATAAAGTGCCGGGTGAGGGTTTCGACAGATACACATACTTACAAGCCAAACAGCAAGTTATGGAGTCCTGGGGGAAGATACAGACTGTTAATGCTACATAACGTTGCTTTATGCACAGGTCAGCAGGATGCTGGTGGTGGTCATGTGTGTGGAGGACTCACGAGGATTGGTGCTGTGGTTACGGAGGATGAACATGAGCAGCAGAACAGTAAGAATGGCTGCAATGAGCATCCCACCGATAGCTGCTCCAATCACAGCCGGGTACAAATTGTTGCGTGGTTCCACTAAAACACATCAGAGTTACACATTGCAAAGGAGTAGAGCTCTGTGAACACACAGCTGCAAAGTGATAAGTGTTCACTGTACTGATATCCCTTGATAGGAATGACTACTAGGTTCCACATTAATGTAAACTCTGTTGAACTGAGTGTTGTGAGTTCATTTCTGAGATAAATTTGAATACATTTTTATTTAAGCCCCCCAACTTTGCTCAGCTCTTTGTCAGAAGTCTCATATGTCTCACATTTCCTGTACCTGGAGTCTTTGCAGCAGAAGGGTGTCCCACAGTGCGGTGGTTCACTGGTATGATGCGAAACTGGTAGGTAACCGTTGGCGTCAGGCTCCCCACTGTATGAATCCTGACAGCTGGATCCTGGAGGATGTTACGGTACCAGACTACGGGACCAACTTTCTCCTCCATCCGCTCACTTGAGGAATCATTCCCACTTCCTTTCCTTCGTGGTCTCTCAGACATCCACCGGTGCTCCAGGAAGAAACCTGTCCAACCTCCTGCTTCCTTGTTCTCAACCACCCACTCCAACTCCACCTCATTACGCTGTTGGCTGTTGTACATCACTCTGACCAGGGTTGCATTGGGTGGCATGGGGTACTCTTATACACACATAAAGCAAACATATGACTTTGATATGACATCTGTATGTCAATCCAGTGTGTATATTTAATCAATTAATGTGTGGATTTCCATGAAATAATGTGTAGTCAATTCCCAGACTACTAATTATTTTAAGTAATACTTATATTACTAATATACTAATACTTTTAAAATGGAGATATTAACCCCTTGGTTGAATTTAACATAAAGAAAGCACAGAAGAAGAAGCTCACACACTTCCTCCTCGCTGACTGAAGATTCATATACTGTACAGACACAAGGAATGTAATCCAATTCTCAACAAGAAAATTATTTAAGAAGCCAAAAAAAAAAGATCAGAAAAATAAAACAGGTCCTTACTCTTGATGACTAAAGTGATATTGATTTCAGTTCCTCCCACTGCGTTGGAAGTGGAGCACCTGTACTCGCCGCTGTCTTGAGTTTCATCTGTGTCTCTCACAGTCAGA
>VOQK01023038.1:0-14614 GCA_015052645.1 Benitochromis conjunctus
GCTAATCTTCCATTACTAATTGGATTGTGATCTGGTGACTATGGACTGATTTGAGTACAGTGTACACACCGTCACGTTCAAGACACCAGTTTGAGAAGACCTGAGCTCTTTGACATAGTCTGCTATGTTCAGAAGATGGGCCCACTGTGGTCATAAAGGGAAGGACATGGTCAGTAGCAATACTCATGTAGGTTATGGCATTCAAAAGATACTCAGTTTGTACTAAAGGATCCAAAGTTCTGCCAAGGAAACATCCTCCAAACCAACAAATGCCCCACCAGCACGAAATGTTGTTACAAAGCAGGACTGATCCGTGCTTCCATGCTCTTTGCACCACATTCTAACCCTGCCATCTGAACTGCTGCAGCACAAATGGAAACTCATAAGACCAGACAACCATTTTCCACTCTTCTAGTTTTTTTGTAGTCGTTGATGCCCAGTGTGGTCTGCTGCTGCTGTAGCCAACCTGCTTCAAGGTCCAATGTGCTATCATTTTAGAGATGCTCTTCTGCAAACCTTTGTAACAAGTGATTATTTGAGCTATTGTTGCCTTCCTATCAGCTCGAAGCAGTCTGGCCATTCTCCTTTGACCTCTGATGTCAACAAGGTATTTTCACCCAGAGAACTGCTGCTCACTGAATATTTTCTCTTTTTTGGGAGATTTTTCGTAAACCCTGGAGATGGCTGTCTGGGAAAATCCCAGCAGATCATCAGTTTCTGTAATGCCCAGACCAGCCCATCTGAAATCAACAACTGTCACATTTGAAGTCACTTCAATTAACAAAGGAAGACAGAGGACTTAAATACACACGGGAGGTGATCAGAGGAAGTGGGAACACATGTGGAAACAGCTAACTGAAACGAATATAATTGCTGTGTCCCAATTCAGGGGCTACATCCTTCGTGGGCCGCATTTGTAGGCCGGTTACGTCACAGCGACGCGACGAAGGCTGTCCCAATTCGAAGGCTGCTCCAAATGCGGCCGACAAATGCATCCTTCATTTCCCGAATTTGAAGGATGGGTTGGGTGTATCCTTCGTGGCCCACCATATCCCAGAATTCATAGTGCGGCCCAGCCAATTTCCAGTTTCCACCACTGGCGGCAGCAACGGAGACGGTAAAACCGAGGAGGTGGAAGCGGTAAGGGCGGGAACAGCTGGTGACGCAAATCTGAAGGCTGGACCGTCCCATTTCACAAGCCTCGCACTTCCGGCCTTCTCGGCCTTCGGAGGACCCGGCCCACATAGACCGCGAAGGCCGGGTCCTCCGAAGGATGCAGCCCCTGAATTGGGACATAGCTAATGACACCATGGTGAAACTAAACACAATGAGCAAAGAACATAAGACTCTTTCAAAATAAAACAGGAAACATGGAGACGTAGACATGATAACACATGCTTGACAGACTAGACAAGAAACCAAACACAGAAACCAAGGAGACAGATGATAAATAACGGATAGCCTAAAACTCAACTAAACCCTAAATAAGAATAACACAAGAACATATAATCACAAACCTAACATAAGAACCTCAAAAATACAGAATAAAACTCAAAACGTTGGGTCAGAGACCCTGCCCGTGACAGACATTTTCTGTGGGAGTTTTATTTGTATGCTTTGTGAATGTTTGCTGTGGAGAAATGTAAATAAATGTTAGATGCCTACTAGAGCAAAATGTAACAAGAGGTGTTGCAAAGTTTGTGCAAAATGTATTTCCTGGGATGGAGAATCCTATCCATCCTATTCTCGATGCGTATCAGAGCATCACTTTCAGAGTTGCATTCACTGTATTTTGTGGCATAGGGACATTTCAGACTGATCTCCCCCCTTATTCCACTTTTAGCAAAGTGTCAATAGAGCTTACCTTCAGTATGACATATGTGAAACAACTTTAACTGTAATGAGCTTTTCCAGAAGAATGCCCACAGCCGACCTTACTTTTTGAAGCTGCCATTATTTCCATGGTTACTGCAGGTCATGCGCTAGCTGGTTGAAATAAGGCTTTTGCAGGACTTTCAAGAGGCTTCTCTGCAACACCCAGCAGATTACCTTAAAGAGGCAATTGCAAATTTTTAGGGTGGTGCGAATGATAATCATAGTCAGAAATAGTTCTTCACTGCAGATTTGATTTGACTTTGATTAGTGTAATCAATTGACCAAGAAGTAATGGACCAATGGCACGGTGTTCCTGAGATAACAGGAGAGGCATTCACACTTGAAATTAGTACAGCAAAACCACAGCTTCAAAGGACAAATCTAAGCTAACCTTTTGCTTCTCTGCTTTCTGTCATCCCCTCCCTCCGCTTGGCTCAAGGGGGAGACGAATAAGCCAGGAGTGGAAACAACAGACACTCCAGTCTCATAGTCATAGTCAGAAATGGCTCTTCACTGCAGATTTGATTTGACTTTGATTAGTGTAATCAGGAGACCGTGAGGTAAAGGACTGATGACACAGTGTTCCTGAGATAACAGGAGAGGCATTTACATTTCATTTTAGGACAGGAAAAAAACACGGCTTCAAAAGGAGAAATCTAAGCTAACCGTTGGTTTTTATTATTTTTCTGTCATTCCCCTGCTCTTGGCTCAAGGGGAAGAGGAATAAGCCAGGAGTGGAAACAGCAGACACTCCAGACTCGGCACGTGGGCGAGGGGAGAAGAAAGCCATCAAGTAAGTGCCTGGTAACTGGTATGGGTAGAAAAATCTGGTGATAATGAAGTCCATTTGGTTCAGCTTCAAGTCCCTCGATGTACACTACAAAAAAAAAGAAAGAGAGCCCACGTTGTTCTATCCTGAAGAGGGCAATCTCTACAAGAGCATGTTCAGGAGACATTAAATGAAAGGTTAGTGATTGAATCAGTAAAGATTAAATCTGCATTATCTTACCTGTGAAGCTTTTGGCTGGACAAGCCTGCTCCTGCACTTATGTTATTGGATGTAAGACAGGTCTCCTTTAAGTGCCGCACATCTGCATCACTTAAGACGGTTCAGGGTCAAGTAAAACAAAGGGGGGGGACTCGAGCATTCACAGTGAAATGCTCAGGAGGATGTTTTTTCCTAACATATCTTGCAGGGCTCAAACTAGTATTAAGGTATTTTCTGTTCTTGATAAAAACAAGGCCATAGGTCAGTACCAGAAAATGTCAGATTCATAATTCAGAGTATTTCACTTTATTCCACTCTGTTAACCTGCTCATCACTACTTTTCTCCTGTAGCCTGATTTTGCTCCAGCTTATTTTGCCGTGTGTGCGCCGTGTTTTTATTTTCCGTTTGAACGGTTTTGAGCACTAAAGACGAGCTTCTGTGAATGTATTCTGACTTGGTTTGTGTTAAACTCTTAATTTCTTGCATTTTCTCTCTCACTGGCTCCAGCAGCATCGCTGTGCTCTGTTGATCATTTCAGCTTTGAACTCCTTCTCTTTGTGTATCGCCTTTCTCTCCCGCTCTGTCCCCGCGCTAAAGCTCTGACCACTGCTGTGTGATTTGTATGACATCAGTGATTCTGCTCACCTTTTTCTCCCCTTCTATGACTGTCTGCAATTTACCTCTCTGCCTTCTGTCTCATGTGTTCACGCTTTCTCGCTGCTCACGCAAAGGACGGGGCCAGACTTTTTAATGTTTACTCAAATGTCTCTCATCAGTGGTATCATGCTTAATGAACAGAATGTAATCACATGCTGTATGTATTCATCAGAGTATAATTCTTCTCTTGCTCTATCTCCTTTTTTTCTGTCTCTGTGTCTTTGCTACAGTACATTGCTATGAAAAGCTGTCGGTGAATGCCTTTTTCCTCCAGGCTGCTGTTTTAAAAAAAATTATTATTTCTTTATTTTATTTTTATTTTTCAGTCACACCATTATGGTGGCTTGTTTACTTCAGATAGAAAGATAGAAATAAATCTGGACTTGTTTTGTTTCAAACTCCCATGTGAAGCAGCTCTAAGAACAACCTTCTTCTTCAAACCAAGCCTTGCATCGTCTCCAAAACGAGGAGCGGCTGTTGGGAATGGTTGGTTGGTGCCAAGGCTGTCCATAGTTGTGTTGCTCTGACCTGTCTCTCTCTCTGGCCACAGTGATCTAGACAGAGACTTTTGGAATAACAATGACAGCAGCACAGTGCAGCAGAGGTGGAGCTCCTATCCGCCCAAGGAGTTCGTACTAAACATTTCTCCCTATGCCCCATATGGAGATCCGCGCCTCACGCTCAAGTGAGTCTTGGTCCAAAGCTGGTAAGAGACTTTCCCCTGAGCAGGGCTGTAATGAGGCAGGGGCAGTGCCACTCCAGTTCCATTTCCTTTCCTTTCCTTTCCTTTCCTTTCCCTCCCCTCTTCCACCATCCCTGTTTCCTAGTTGTGTAGTCATCACTGCTAGTCACTCATCAAATTGAACTGCTCGATGTGGCTGTTATCACGCATGACAGCTTATTAAATTCACCTACTTTTGTAATCTCCATTATGTCTCTGTTCCTTAGGCCCACATTTTCTGATGAATAACTCGGGATGTTTAGCCAAAGGCCTTTAAAAAAAAAAGCCATAATCCATAAATGTCACAGTGTTGCATAAAATACAGGCTGCACATTTTAAGACCTGTTTTTTGTTGTTGTTGTTGTTTAATCTAATTTCCACCATCGATAATAATCCATCCAATGCTAGCACACCCGAGGGCACAAAGGGTTAGTAATGATTACTCATAATCTGCCTGGGAAATGTGAGTGAGGGAAATGCCATACATACACATTACAGCATCCCGCAATGGCCGTTCGACTCCAACTGCAGCACAGCGGCATAAACCCCGCAGGCTAATTTCTGCTGCTTCTCCTCACATCTTGTCACCTTTAAATGAACACAGAGGCGCATGTTCAGATGCCCCCCTACTCCCTACAGCCCTGCCGCTAAACACTAACTCCTGACCTCTAACCTCTCTCCCATGGAGTGTAACCATGGAGACGGACAACCCTCGTAGTTCCCCTTAGCAAAAAAAGAAAAGAAAAGAAAAAAAAAGAGATGTGTATACTTTAATCACCTTCTCCGTCTCCTTTTCCTTGTGTTCGCTAAAAATTGCTGGTTGCTCTTGTTGTTGCCGTGGTGGTGGAGGGTTGACCGTTACACCAGGTTGCAGTGTGGTGCCAGTGTTCGCCTGTCGTTTACATCCATCTGTGGCTTCTTTCTGATTCTCATCAGTATAAAATCTATCGTTTACTGCTACTAACACTGAAAAACTTGAACTGCATCTGTTGTTTATCTTTTTGGAAGTCACGGTAACACTGCTTTTCCTTACTGCAATGACAGTTATTTATTTATTTGTTTATTTTTTCATCCACTAGGCACTAGGCATTGGCAAGGCCATGCCCCTCTGGGCACTGAGAGAGCTCACAGTTTAGACACGCTGCTACCAGGCATATGTCTGATAAAGTGTTTAATAATTGGTCATCTTTACCAGACCTAGCCATTGAGGAGTGTGTGTTAAAATGCCTGGAGAAAGGAGGCAGCAGTGTGTTTATGAACACAGTGGCTATATGCATTTCCGTCTGAAAAATGCCTTAAGATGATGGCTGCTGATCTCAGATTGCCACACGATTGACCCTCATCTTTGTTTGCTTAGAAGTTCACCTTCAGTTCATTTCAATTTTATTTACAGTATATAGCGCAAATTCAATTCAAGCCAAAAGATCTTTTAAAGGTTTTTCTTGATTGCCTTTATAGATGTCTTTTCAGCTGGACCTGTTTTCACCGAACATAAACAGAACAGATGAACTTTTGACTTCAGTAATGGTTAAAAAAGCTGTTTTCAATAGTGTGTGAGCCAGTTTAAAAACAAAAACAAACACTCAATTAAAAAAAGAATAAATTATGAATTTATTTCTTCCAAGGAGAGATGGGATGACCTTGTGACATCAACCAATAATGTGCCTCTAAAGCCAATAGACAGCCGGGAAATCATTTCCTGTTTGAGACTCTCTTGAGATCAGCAGCTTTCAATCTCTGTAATGACACTGAGCTTCATTTATCAAACAGGTTCCCTATCCAGCAGGATCGCTCTCAGTGTTTAAGGATTTATTGGATTTGAAGTTCAATTCTATCATTTAAAAAAATAAAAGCTATACATTTTATGTCAGGAGCAGCCACCATAATATCTTAGAAAAGTGGCTGTAGTCTGTTGATATTTTTCAAATTTATGCAGTCAAGTTTAGGGAATGATTTTAATTAGACTCAATATTTTATCTGTCTGGTGGCTTTAAAAAAACGGCAAATAATATGCGGATTTACTTCTTTTCTAAATCACTTAAGCTTTCACTGTAGGTCAGTCAGAAACAGGATTGATGTCTAAAAGCTTTGTACATCTGTGAATACTCTGATTCATAGCCCCACTTATTGATGTTTTCCTCCTGTTAATGAAAAGTAAAAGCATCCCCCTTGTGCTCAGTTCGATAAATGAGGCTCATGTCTCCTGTGTTGACCGTTGCTCCAGCAGTGTCATCTATGTATTTGTTGTGATTGATGACTTATCCACCAGCGCTGTCAGGTCATTTGGTCAGAGTTTCATGTGAAAGGTGACCTTAAACAGGCACGGTGCAAGTTTCGCACCTCCTGTACCCACGTGGACTCACTGTGTTTTCATTACCTCACATATTTTGTCTTTAAGAGCAGGAGGACCTTGTATATTAATGAAATGTAGTCATGTCACCAGAGGGCACTAATGTTCTTTATTTTTGATCGCCATTGCTTTCACTTCATATTAAGCCATGACATGCCTTAATATGAACACACTGATTAATCACTGTATCTGTAGCCATTGTCATCTGATTGCCGTTCCGGTAATTTCGACTGTAGAGTTTCAAGAATTTCACTGATTTCTGAGTAATGTTACATACTCTATACAAAGTGAAATATTACACACTGAGATCAGGAACAGATGCACTTTAACGGCTTCAGATGAAACACACTAACAAAAATCGTCCTCCTGTTGCTCTAACCTGCTGCAGTGAATATAAAGCCATATAAAGTAGCACATCTCAACTCAATGACCAGTGTCTGCACACTGTTGCCACCAGTTATAGTTTTGGTCCTCCAGGCCCAAAGGAGGGACGTTTTGCTGGTTTTCCACCCTCCACAGGCTCCCAGTAAATTCCTCTCCTCCTCCTCGTCCTTCTCCTTCATCCTGTTCTCCTTGCCCCATTCCCTGCTTTTCTCCTCAATAGGTTCCAAACCTTTTTTATCCACCTGCCTCTCACTTGGCCTGGAAAATAGGCCTGCCCCTTCACACAGTCTACTGATCTGTCTCACCTCCTCAGCCATGTGGTTGCTCAATCTATTTCCCTGTGTGCGTGCATGTGTGTGTGTGTGCGCGCGTGTGTGTATGCCTGCGTGTGTGTGCGTGCGTGTGTGCGCACGTGTGTGTGCGCGCGTGTGTGTGTGTGTCTGTGTCTCTCTCTCACACTCTTTGGCCTTTTTCTCCTCTGCCTGTCGTTATTCTCCTCCCTCTATACCCTCTGTCTGCCGTGGGATCCCTTTGCACCCTGTCTCTTTCTCTTAGTGGGGCAGTGTCAGGGGGTCAGAAGGGGGCGGCAACTGGCCATGGGGATACTGGGGGGGGTCCTTATCGCAGTGACAGCGTGAAGAGCATGGTGACAGAGGGAGTGAAGGCCGGGAGGTGGCAGACCGTCCAGGGCCACATGCAGTCTGGAGGACTGAGACCCAGCAAGTGAGTTCGGAATCCGAGCCGAAAAAACAAACATTTCAGTCGCCGTGCAGCAGAATAAACACTTTTCCACTGCACGTCGATTATTCTTACACGTTTGCGCCTTGAATGAATCCATTCAAAATAGAAACAGGGAGAGCGAGGTCAAGTTCAGCAGGGGAGGAAGGTGCAGCTTCGATGACAGCATGATGTAAGCGTGTGGGCACAGAGCAAGGTGTGAGCGCTAGGGAATGTAAACCTCATCATGAGAAGATAACAATAGTTCCTCGAGCTGTATCACACTGACTCAGGCCTCCAGCTGACACATGCAGGACGGCTGCACAGTACAGCTTTGTGCACAGAAATAGTCTGATTTTCGCACACTAACTGAAATAATGCACCACACGCTGGCAGCCCCCCCCCCCAATCCTCCCTTTAATTAAAATTTAGGCGAAAAGACGAACTGTGTGTTGGTCACTGACTGTCTGTACCCACCAGCCATGACGCATGACATCACTGGGGGTCTATATTCAGTTAGCTGCAAAAGACGCAGCTAACTTTCAGTACTTTGTGATTTTTGCACCTCCCTTTGGCACTCCATGTGTGGGACTTCTTCCTCCACAACACATTTACGCTCATCACTTCCTCGCTCCTCGTTCCCTTTTTCTCTCCTCTTCTCATCTTTCATTTTGCCCCTGTCTATAATTGGATTCTATTTTCAGGCCACTGTAAGTGTCTATGTCTCTTGTGTTTGTGTCTCGCACCCCATTTTCTCCTCCATCGTCACCCTCTTCTCTTTTCGTTGCCATCTCCCTCTCCCTTTTTCCTCTTACCATGTAAAGCCACTCTGCATGTTCTCTCTTTATTTTTTCCCTTGTTCTGCCCTCAAAATGTTGAACTCTTGCAACACCTTTCACTGGCCTTTTTATCCTTTTATTCATGACTGTTAAATGTGATGTGTATCGTGCTAAAAGCTTTATGCAAAACTGTGTTAGGTGAAGCAATGCAATGCGAAGTAAACTGCACCTAACTGATGTGAATAGCTCTCTCATGACCTAATTCTGGTAGTCTGGGTTACACAGCGATCTGAGAAAGAGGAGGATATATTTAGGGAGTAGAAGAAACTAAAAAAAAAAGATGATGACATGTTTATGACAATAGAGCCTACAAAGTATACAGTAGCAACAAAGTATGTATAACCAACTCATGCAAATACCATCATATGACGTGTGACACATCTTTATGTTGTTTGTGACATTTTAGAAAAGGCAGCGAGCCAATTAAACAGGATTTATTAAGGGGAGGAGTGAAAAAGGAGAGGCTGGCAGAGGGAGGGAGTCATGCTGTAGAACTTGGTTGGCTGTTCGGATGTCTCTAGAGGTGCGCCACATATTTAAAAGACGAAAAAGACTTAGAGAGAAAGGAGGCGAGTCTGTCAGGGATGGGAAAAAGTTGACTGACGAGTAGAGGAAATGGTGATCTCTCATCAAACCAAAAAACCCTCGTCGAAGAGGCCAGGAAGCTGCAAAGCCACGACCCACCCGTCTCGACGCGGTCACGTGGCACAGAGCCGGTCCACGCCCGTGCGGACAGTGCACATCCGACCACTGGCACCGCGAAACACACCCTCATGCAAACAGCACGCTCAAACCGCGCGGACGTACAAGGTGCATGCACGTCTGACGCAGACGCACAAGACTACCTCACAGTCTACACACTGCTGCCCGGCGCGGCCCCATGAGCAGTACACAGCACACAGCGATCACTCAGGCTGCACCTTCTACTGCTATTTCTGCTACTGCTGTTACTGCTGCTGCCTCACGTTGCTCTCTTTCTCTCTCCTCCTCCTCCTGTCTCCACCTCCCAACACTCCTCCCTCTTCCTCTTTGTCCTCTAATACCACTCTTCTGCCTTCCTCCTCCTCCATCCGTCCATCATCAACTTCCTGTTTGGATGAACTTTCCTGTATTTACCCTGATGTCAACCTGACTTCTTCTGCTGTGCCTCCCTACTGCCCTGTGCCACCTTGTCTCATCCCCGATGATTCTTTGCCTTTCTTCTTCATCTCATCACATGACATCACCACTCCTGACCAACTCACCTCCTGCCACGGCTCCTCTTCTAAATCTTCTTATTCCTCTTCTACCTCTGACTCCTCTGCCCCTCGTCATCATCCTATTCTGTGCCGGCCGTGGCCTTCTTCACGCTCTCTTTCCTCCCTGCTCCTCTGCCCTCCCAGCTTTGGGGATCCAGTCTTATCCTATGCTTCCACCTTGGAGCACTTACCCTCCGGGCCGGCTCGGCCTCGGACTCTGCTGCGCCAGCAGAGCCTTCAGCAGCCTCTCATCCACCCATCAGGCCCTGGTCTCTGCCATCCCCCCACCACATCCCAGAGCTTGGGACAATTACACACTGCACCTGGACAGCCTGGGGGAGGCGGGGGTGCTGGGAGAGGAGAGGGAGGTGGCAGCAGTGGTGAGGGTGGGGGTGCAGGTACACGAGGTGGTCCCCGGGGTGCACGGGGTGGCGCAGCAGCGGCAGGTGCCTCTCGCTATAGGGGAGGTGGAGCAGGAGGGCGCTCGCGTGCCAGCCCGGGCAGCTGGGATTACATGATGGACCAGAT
Source organism: Benitochromis conjunctus (assembly GCA_015052645.1). Lineage (NCBI taxonomy): Eukaryota > Metazoa > Chordata > Actinopteri > Cichliformes > Cichlidae > Benitochromis > Benitochromis conjunctus. Next base: position 10,299 of record VOQK01023038.1, read on the forward strand.
CCGGAATCGTGGGCTGGATGTCAAGTCCTTCCTGTGAGTCTCTACAACTCTTCATTCATGCATTAACTAGTGCTCAGGCCTCTGTCTAAGTGCATCACAGTATACACTAGGTCTTTCAGAGTTATTGTGTGCATTTGTGTTCTTTGATGTTTAAGACTTAGTGCCGTTGAATAAAATCGCTTCTAATATATCAGTAAATAAGAAATAACTTAATCTGCCTTTACCTTCATGAAATATTGTTCTCTGCCTTTTCCCCTCAGGTTTTTTCTTTCAGTCTGCATCTGATATCCAGGGAAGGATATTACTTCTGTCTGTCAAAATTTGTACAGTGCGCGTCTATATAAGCGTATGTATAAGTGTGTGTGAAACTGTAAGTTTCACGGTCGATGTTTAATCATTGCTTTCACTGCAACTTGTGGTAAATCTGATTGCTGACAAGGAGATTGTCTCTCTTTTTATATGTACATTTACAAAGGCAATTCAGGCAATGTTATAGCTGATCATGCTAATGAAGCTTAATGCAGATGAGGAGACAAGAAATTGGCTTAGATGAAAACTCTCTTGATCACGCTAATAAGGGGTACAGTTATGAATGTAAATAGCACCTTTTCTTTTTTTGCTGTTATGTATGCTATGTGGCTCTGCAGGACACGGATCAGTGTATGTCTTTATCAAGTCATATCACGCAGTTATATTAAAAGTAAATAATACATATTATTAATTGGGTACATATAGTAACTTGATATGGCTAGTGATCCTAAAAATCCTAGAAAAATTAGTCTTCTGATCATGTAGGCACAATATTTCACCCCTCGGTTTTGTAACAAATTCCAAAATTTTTATTGAGCAGTCTGTTAGAAAACTGTTATTCTAAATTTAGAATGAATGCCATGTGCAAGAAAAAATAGCAAAGAGGTATGACATATTGGAGGCCATTTCGCTCCCATTCTGTAGCAAAATTGTTAAATGTTTACGCTGCATGCTCTGCTAAACAGTAACATCTGTTTGGATGGCATTCAGCCTGTCTGCTCAGATTGTGGTTACAGGACAGTGCTGCTGGTGCTGGTTCAGAACATTCAGACTTTGGTCTCATTAAAAAAGTCACAATATATTTTACATTCACTCCGTCTCACCCAATTAGATCATGCAATTTCTGAGCCACCCTTCGGATAGCTGTTAAATATCTAGTTTTGGAGACACACCAGTGGGTCTAATCCATGTTTCATGAGTGTTTGCAGCTAAAATGGCACCTTCTTTTTCTTTCATCATCTCTGTATAACCGGTGGTTGTGCTACTAGCCTGCTCACGTGTGCGCGATCATGTGTACATCACACAGCCCACATGTCACTGCAACACTATAAGAACAGGGGTTAAGCAGCTGTGTGTAGATTTGAGTTAACCCTGAAGCATTGATCTGATGTCACCGGCCCCATTTCCTCTACAACATATTGGTACTTGGGGGGTTGTGGGTGGGAATGTGAGTTATGAAGGGGATGATGAAGGGATGAGCAAGGACACTGCCAAAGTAACATGTGTTTAATGTGGACTGAATCAGTTTTACACTAGCCTTTCATCATCCATTTCTTTCTTCTTCTTCTTTTTTTAAAACATGCTATAAAGCCTCTCTGGTGTTTCAGTATAGCACTAGCTAATAGAGCACTAGCAACGTAGCACATGCAGGCACCAAGGTCACTGAGAATATTGCTCGTAATAGTCAGCTATAGGACTCATCATTGCTAATGTGAGATTGAGGTCATTGCTGTTGTATCTACTTTTCTGCAACAGGAACACCTCCTATGGTTAATGACAGAGCGGTCTGGTAATAGACGTGACCCATTGTTCACGCCGGTTAATTTCAATCTTGGCCAGAATCCCTGTCCTGATGAATCATTGCTGAATGAATACGTTGATGTCATTGACACAGATAGTTGACTTTTGGATCTGTTTGACCACATGGCTTTTTGTTGCTTTAAATCAGTAGTTTATCCCAGTGTCTATAATGTCTTTTCTAAATGGTCTCTCTCCTTCCCAGCGCTCAATGGCTCAAGCAAAGTGCTTTAACAATATGGCCCATACAGTGCTTAAAAGTGATGAGAGTAGAGGGATCCAATAAATATCATACATACAGTATCTACAGTATTACTGCATAGACCATGTTATATTGTTCAGTGTTTCTCAACGAGGAGTACAGATTAATTCTGCTGTTAGTTTGAAATGTTATGACAGGGACTCTTAGCTTTGTATTCATGGACTGCAATATTTATATCAGAAATACTATAGACAAAAGAAGACTGTACACTCGCTAGCCACTTTATTAGGCACACCTTGGACTGGATTGGCCATTATTTAAATGACAGTTTCTTAGTGTGATTATAAAATAACTTTTAAAATACTGAAACTTTTTATTGGAAAAATACACCCACAGCCATCTTATTAGCTATGCATTGGTAGTGCTGGGTTGGACCTCCTTTTGGCTTCAGAGCTGTCTTAATTCCACTTGGAATAGATTCAACAAGATGCTGGAAACATTCCTCGGAGATTTTGGTCGATTGCACAGTTGCTGCAGATTTGTCAGCTGCTCATTCATGATGTGAATCTCTAGTTTCACTGCATGCCAAACGTACTCTACTGGATTGAGATCTGGTGACCATTTAACTACAGTGAACTCATTGTCGTGTGCAAGAAACCAGTTTGAGATCTTCTGAGCTTTGCAACATTATGATGGAAGCAGCCTCAGAATAATGGGATGGACAGCATCAGTAACAATAATCAGGCAGCCTGGGGTGGTTAAACAAGTTGGTACTGCTCAGTTGGTACTAAGGGGCCCAAAGTGTGCCAAGAAAATATCCCCCACAATTGCAACATAAATCGAGGCAAGCAACATTTTCTCATCTTCTGTTGTCCAGTTTTGTTTAGCCCATGTGAATTGTAGCCTGATTTTCCTAGTTTTAGCTGTCAGAAGTGACACCTGTTGAGGTCTTCTGCTGCTGTGAGGTCATCTGCTTTATGGTTTCTCTACACACCTTAGGTATAATGATTAGTCATTTGAGTTGTATTTGCTTTTCAATCAGCTCATAGCAGCCTGGCCATTTGTCTTTGAGCTGTGACATCAACAAGGCATTTTAAGCCACTAACTGGATTTTTCTGTTTTTCAGATCATTCTCTGTAAACATTAGAAATGGTTGTGTAGGAAAACCCAGTAGACTGGCAGTTTCTGAAATACTCAGACCAACCCATCTGGCTCCAACAACTATGAAACATTAAAAGTCACCATTCTGCCCCATTCTGATGCTTGGTTTGAGCTTTCAGCGGGAGGTTTCTATAATATCTAAACGCCTAATGGGGTTTCTGCTGATTCTGCTACGTGATGGGCTAATTAGACATTTGTGTTTATGAGAAGTTTAACAGATGCACCTAATTAGGTGGTCAATGAGTGTTTATTTGAGAAGATGAATTTGATCTAGCAGGAAGACCCCCATACAGAACTGAGCAAGCATGACATTAAGTCAGACAAAGTATAAAAAGATGGATTTAGGAGGACGTGGGATGCAAAGTGGCTTGCAGTTCTGCAGCAAATGTAAGCAAGGTAACCTAAGTTAGATCTGCTAGTATGACAGATATAGCAAAGACACTGGCTGATGTGGGCACACTTTGAGCTACTACGGTGTATCGTAAATTAAAAAACAATCAGAGGCGAGTATCACAAGATAACGAGGTACCTCAGTGGATCTGAATAGAATAATCTAGTATAACTGATTTAAATATATTAGATATATTCATAATGAGAATGCAAAATGTTTAAGCTGGGAGTATATAAAACTAGCAAGAAAAAAGGCAGAGAGGTTGAAGCAGCCAAAATAATAGTTAGCATAGAAATAGAAATTTTAAAAAATAGCTGTAAAAGGAATAAATACATTTAGCCAGCAGTAATGAATATATGAATTGAAATCACTGCAATGAAAAGGAATATGAATACAGTTGCTGGAAACATGAATACACATGTGACAGATGGTGTCAGGAACTCATGTTAATCTGAAAAGGGTTACTAGATATTAAAGTTTTGAAACTACTGGTGTATAAAAGAGAGATTATTAAACAGACTTCACGGTCCTGCAAGAAAAGCCTTCGACGGTATGTGAGAAAGATGAAATTGTGAAGTTTAGGGTGATATCTCTCCCCAGCTTGGCAGCCCCATATTTTTCTTTGCCGAGATATTGTAACACAGCGAGAGGCTTAAGCTATAGAACCGTGGGTGTGGATGACAGGAAGGAGGCAGTGATGAGGAGTCAGAGAATTAAGTGCAGAGGATAGGGGTA
>VOQK01023043.1:0-17483 GCA_015052645.1 Benitochromis conjunctus
TGTCAATGAGATGTCCCCACCAGGATATATATACACACACGTGTGTGTGTGTGTGTGTATGTGTGTGTGTGTGTGTGTGTGTGTGTGTGTGTGTGTGTGTGTGTGTGTGTGTGTGTCATAGCTTTCATGTGTTTGAAGGGGCTCAAGTAGGATGATCAAAGGGGTCCACTCCAAACAGCTACCTGCAGCTTGGACTCTTTCCTCTTCCTCTTGAATAAAACCCACACATACTTGGGCCAAACTTGAAGTAAAAGCCACATTGCTTTGGAGCATTTTCTCTCTACCTCCCTCCCTCCGTCTCTCTCTCTCCCTCTTTCCTGTTCATTCACTGGGACTTCTTTACGGAGCGGTCCTCGCTCTCGGCTTCATTCTCCTCCTCCTTCCTTCAACCCCCCTTTCACACTCTGTTGATCAGCTCAGGAAAGGGAAAGTGCTTGTGTGAAACCTGAGGATCACTTGCAGACTGAGGAACCGGAGAGAGCAGCCACATCGAGTTTTAGCCTGGAAGGTAAGGTGATGCCCAAAGGAACAATTGATAGCAGTTAGTCTGTGCAGTGCACCTCTTTTTTTCTGTGCAATGAATGACATCCAACCTTAAAACAGACCTTGCGGTTAGAGTAGCTGAATGACCTGTGATCTGTTGATGTCTGAAAGTTTTCCTCTTGAAATGGGACCTTGAGGGGAATTGTAGTCATAGTGTAGTGGCAAAGGCAAACTGTCATTGCAGGTGCTTAATGCTCAGACAATCTGCTCAGTTTATTTACTTTTAGCCACAATAGGAGGACAAATTTGCCATCTTCTTGAACCAACAGCTCGAAGGATATGAGACGAGCTTTTTTTTTGGCTACTGAAAAAGGGCATGTGGAAATGTCTCGCATGTCATTATAGCTGCACATAACTGGGGGCAAAAAGAGATTCCAAATTAGCATATCTATTCAGGTGTTTTGCTTTGTGACAGGTTGCGTTGCATGGTGTAGTGGCTGCGGCTATTCGTGTTTGAATCTTTACCCGAGGCAATGAAGACCAGCGCCTCTTGTTTTTAATATGCAGTCCAATTATGTTTACTGCACTCTCATAACGCTCTGCGTTTAGGGTTATGCTTCATGCTTGTTGGTCGTTGTCCTTGCAAATAACTGCACGCTATATTTCACAGTAGTGAGCCTCCAGCCATGTTTACGCCAAGTAAGACAAACCAGATGAGGGGCGGCCTGGAGCATTTCCGCAAAGACTACGGCTTCTCCAGGAAAGTCCTGCTCAACTGCTGCCTGGTGCGGCGCATCATCACCTGGGCCTCGCCAAACCCTCAAGGTACAAAAAGCTTGGAAGTTTGGAAACATCGGGAATCACTTCCCATTCAGTGAATAATAAGGGTGGGGGGAACAAATCAATACTGTGTAGTAATAAGATATTTTGTTGGGCAATATTGTACTGACGAAGGGACATAAAATATCAATATATTTTTTAATTAAATAAATTAAAATACTTTCACAATACTACAAATAAGAGCACTTATCTCTCCAGATAAGAAGCGAACTTTCTGCAAACAGTTGCAGTCTGACTTGGACTGACTGCAATCACGCTCAGAGGTTTGCAAATAATTGATCTCTAATTAATAAATGCAGATGAGTCTGTCGAGGGGAGACTCGACTCAACTGGCTCCCAGCTTCTTCTTGAAGGCTGCTGAGTGCAAATGTAACACTTTAATGTTTCTGTCTACGTAGACAGCAAGATATGTGTAATTTTTTATGATTCATCACAGGTGATTTCTGTATTATCTGAAACAGATTGCATGCAATTGCCAACTTGACTCCATTCAGACTGAAAGGAGAGTGACTCTGACTTATGGCAACATTGAGGGCAGTCTCATTTTGCAGCGGAAAAAAACGACTAAAGGGAAATAAGTTTATTTTTTTAAGATTCTGACAAAGTTTAAATTTGAGGACATAACTTTAAAAAAAAAAAGGTGACTCTAATCATTTTGAAAAATGTAAAAAATATGGTATTGTGTTTGGTGATTCCCACCTCTAGAAGAAAAAGATAGACTTTATTATGTATGGCAGTATAAATTCAGTTGAATTTATGTTGCTTGTGTTTGTTGCTTTAAAGGTGAAGCTACTAACTAATGAAGTATTTTACCATGAAAGTTTTAGTGACCACAGGAGAAACACATACACATACAGAAACAGTACATAAGTAGAAACGTATAGTACAAACATATGTAGATGTAAATTGTCAACAGGCCAACATCTGATATGGTTGGCTGAGTAGTGAAAAATCACTATACTACGCCACTGTTACCATGAGCAACATACTGTGATAGTACCGTATTACGAGTTACTTGCAATTCCCAAAGGAGAACGTTTTTTACCGTAACTGGGAGGCCAAGGAAACATCAGTTTCTACCAGAGAACATTGTTGTACAATGTGAGCAACTAAAGAACTGGAAAGTGTATAATAAAGCTAATTTCACTTATGTGATTAGATTTAACAGTAACCCTATACATTCACTGAGTGTACTGTTAAACTGAGCTTTGAAAAGTGGAGCAAAACGTTGTGAAGCCTTGTTATGTGGATCTGATCCATTAACCTCTCACCTTATTATGAAGTTTTGTGTGGGGATACTGTATCGATACAGCAACACCAAATATCAATTTATCTTACTAAATGAATTAAAATACTGGGAATACTTTAAAAAGGAGGGATGCAAGGTCGCCTGATCGGAGGCAACCTTTCAGCAAAGCAGGACATAATTTGCAGTTGATAAAAGATGATAAATTGCAGTATATGTTAAAGCCATACGCCGCTTATCGCAAGATGTAAAAAAAAAATGGCATAATATCATATCATGGGGTGTCTGGTGATTCCCGCCTCTAACAGAGACGCCAGGATTTATGATTTTACCAGAATGAAACTGATCAGGACACATTGCACCGCGAGTCACAGTCGACACCTCTATTGATTACTTCTCAGGTCAAGCATGTTTACATCAGCCGTGCATGTAGAACTGGATTCATAGCTACAGTTGTTTTTGTTTTTTTGCTACTGAAACACTAAAATTAAAATGCAGAGAAAAACACTGAGATGTCCTTTTGTAATTTTGCCACCATATGTGATCCTTTCTGTGATGCATTTTTGCTCTGGGCTTAGTTTTATCTGCATACAAACTTTTGTATGATCGATTTTTGACTGACCTAGTTACAAGAAGTGTTTTTGGTAGCACCAGCATGCAGGCACATTGATGTTCCTTGTTTTTTTTGTTGTTTTTTTTAAATAATCTTATCTGTTTCTCAGTTATTATTACACTTCTGAAGTTCCCAAGATTGCACTATATTTCATTGACATGACAAGCGTTGCTGTTAAAACCTGGAGCATTTGTTAATAGACAGGCGGTCTCCTGCACATGTATGATTTGCCAGTTGTTGAGATAAATGGCTTGTGTTTGGGTGTGATTTAGCATGCTATTAAACAGTTATGAATATCCCAGCAGGGACTCCTAAATGGCATCTGCAGTAAACATTTTTCTGCAGGGGTAAAACAATAACAGAAGGTCTATATAACAGCTGTTTTGGGGGTTTTTTCCTCAGGAATCACAGAAGCAACTGTGAAATTTCACCTTTTATCATAAAAGAGAGGGGTTTTTTTCTTCATGGTTGGATTGATTAGATTGCAGCCAGTGGGGCAGGTGCAGTTTCTACATCTCATAATCACTGTAGTTTCTTTCGCCTGCTTTACCTTACAGTTAACTTTTGAATCTATCTAATAACACGCGAGCTGACAAACACAGCTGGAGCCACAGCAGGACCCAGGTGTTTCTGTCGGCCACATAAGAATTACACTTTCATTGCAATCGTTGCTCATTTTTTTTGTTGAAAACAAAAAATCCCTGCTGTCCCTGAGTGCAGGCTCTATTTTCAGGCCACTGTAAGTTTTTAAAAAGCTGGAAAAACACAACAGGGTGTATGACATAAAGACACACAATGACTTTATACATAATAGCCTAGCAGAAACTGATTTTTTTAATGCAGACATAAAATCAGATTTATGAGTCACCAGGTAGCAGAGAAACAACAACAGTTGTTTTGGATTTTGAGCCTCTCTTAGCATATGTTCTTCTTGTAGGTGTTCTTCTCATTAGCTGGCATCTCGAACTAATACCATTATCCCCCCGTGTTACCCAGAATAACCTCTCAGCATGCCGATGATCACACCATAAACCTGCCAGGTGGCAATGGTACCCTCTGGATTTTCAGGCAGTCTGAGGGAAAATGAACACGCTCAATAAAGCGGTTGTTTCTAGAAATACACAAGCCCCCCATGTTGTGTCTCCGGGACAGACGTCTGCTACGAGCGAGCTCTTTACAAATCCCCGCTGCCTCTGTGACGCACTGAAATGGGTCAGTTGCTTTATAGGGAAATGGCATACAGTGCTGCATGTCCCAAAATGTTACCACCCTGTGCGTGGATTACATCTCTCTGTAAGCAGTTTGAGTTTACATGAACATGGTGCACCAGTGCACATCACTCTCTGCTGTTTTAAGCTGCGATATGTAGAATTGTTAGATTTACCTCATGTGGCACGTGCGCATTGAGTTGAACTTGAAATTTCCATTGATTTCCAATGATTTGCGTTGAACCTGTAGAAATTCCGATAGTTTTCCTTGTTACACACTTGTGGAAATCAAAATTGCACCTGTTCTGTGCTGCCAGCAGAGGGCAGCAAGCTACCGACTAAATAGATGTCCAAGCTGATGTAACAGTTTGCTGCATTCAGAGCTTTAGCTGCAGTGCTGTGAGAATATTATTGGATTTGGAGACTTAAGTGAGTCATTTAGTTAGGCTAGGATGATATTACATGAGGATGGGATTAGAGTATGTGTTTAAAATGTACTGCCACAACAAATAGGAGGACTAAAAGGAACAAAGATGGCACATTTGTTTCTCGGTAATGAAAATAAGGCTTATTGTCTACTTTGAGCAACCAAAATGCAGAAATTTAGCTCATGAGGTGCAGAGAGACTGCAGTAAAAGAACATCCCACCCAGATAAAAGGTGCACTAGGTACTCGATAGTGGGGTAGGAATCTGGAGCTGCAGCCATCTGCGCAGTATTATGCTTAGCTTTAACTCGGTATCGGTATACATGTAAAACTCTGGCCATGACAACAAAGCCAGAAATTTCAAAGGCAAGAAAACAAAGTAAAACAAACCTGCAAGATAAGACTTCCCTGAAATCATGTCAGAATCACTCTCAGGTGCTGATACTGTCATAAATCCCCAGAATGTCTGCACTGCAGCAGTAATTCAGTGGCCCCAAATGCACTCACTGTAGCTGGGATGCAGCTTTTTCCTATTACAGCACAATATTGAGGAAGGGAAAAAGAATATGACTGCTTGGAAATCCATAACACAGAGAATTAACCGTTTCAGTGTTCATCAGTGGCTGATATTGCTTCAGTGGAGTTTGCAGCTCTGGCAAGATGATGGAGAGCTGTTTGAATTATTTCCTTCCAGGTCTTTTTAGCAGATATCGTAATATAATGATAACTGCCAGGGCATTTATTAGATTTTCCTTGGCTAAAATATAACTTTGTGCATGCTGTGGCTCAAAGAGCAGGTCCTCACCACCTTCAAGGCTGCATTTCTGGGTCACGTCCTTCAGAGAGCACAGAAATAGCCAAATTAATTTGCTTTTGCTTTGGCCAAGTCAGTGGTAATGAACTGCTTTTAAATTCCACACACTTTCAGATGAATTACCACGTTTTCATTTTATTGTCTTGTTCAAATCCCACTGCTTCTGCTCTCTAATGTGAAATTAATTTCTGAGAATATGACCCCACGTCCAACAGTTGGGGATTAGATGCATTGCCTTAAAGGAACCTTAAACCATGAGATATAATGCCAGTCACCATGTTGCTGTATTATAGAGAACATGTTAGATATCATTAAGCAGGTCCTGTCGTACGCCCTTGACAAGCCTAATTCTGCCCACCGACTGATTTTATCGAATGATAAATCACAAGTTTTGTGCGTAGCTTCAGGCCAAACGTCTGCTTTCGATAAAGCAACTCTGTTTCCATTTCAATCTGTTTTCTCTCTTGGTCAAGAGTGCGGGCCTCTGTAGAACTGAGGTGGAAATGGAAAAAGGCAATGATGGATTAGAGACGTAGCTGAGGCAGCGTGCAGCCTCTCAGTTCAGAGGACAGGGGGAAAAGAGCGATTGCCTGGAGACTGCTGGCTGGCTGCGATGCTGACATGTCCTACTGTTGTCTTTCATTTGATTCATATATTGTGAAAAACACTGCTGGAGAGTGAGTGGACAGGTTCCCACAGTGATGCCTTTCCCTGACATTAATCTTATTCATCGTGCCGGCTAGTGCTGGTGACAGCCAAAGAGAAAGCGCTACGCGCCGTTTACAACAAATGGCCCCAGAGATGACGATGGTGAATTTGCAGAACTGCAGCCTCTGCATGCTTGTGATCTAGCTTATATTTCACTAGCAGAGCTGCAGGTGTAGTAGCAGGCTGGGCTCATTCAGCTGGACAAAATGTTTTGTGCATTATGCTCCCGGGTGTGTGTTTGTTCATCTGCTTTAAATGTTTGTGTCAGTGCTAGAGAGAGGTCTTTTAAAGCAGGTTTGTCAAGCATAAGGCCCACGGCCCAGAATCGGCCCAACAGAGACTCCAATCTGGCCCATTTGACGGCTTTGGAAAATGTGAAAAGATGCATAAATATTTGACCTAACTGTATTTTCCCCAACTGGCACTCTACACTACACAAGTAATCAATATACAATAGACAAACAGTTAAATGGAAGAAAAATTCAATTTTTTTCACTATTTGTGGCTCAGAGCCCAGAAACTGCTTGTATTAGCCAAAGCATACATGGTTGGAGAGGCACTTTCTTTCACTGTATGTGACTTAGTAGTGAACCTGTCAGTCTGTTTCTCAGACTTGGCCATGGCCCGCACCCCTCTGTTGATAAACAGGGATTAGCAGCTAACAGCCAGGGATTAGTCAGAGAATAGGCGACCCCAGTGAACCATGTTGTTTGTATGACACCTTAAAGTAGCCTGTTGACAGACAGTGACACTCCCTCTCCACTTGGTCAATTGGATACAGCTAACTGAGATGCTGGCTGGTTGGAGACGTGACTGTGGACCAGCCATATATGTAACCAAGCTGGGTCCTTTTGTCCCGGCTATACGAGGAACTCATTCTACACATCATTAAAGATGCATTTCTTTGCCACATGCAGGAATTTTTCCACAGACTTGAAGTGTTTGTTTTTCTGAGGGCAAATATCTGTGAGCCTGTGTGCTACTTCTAAGAATAGATTAGCTGATTTTGGCAGTTGGTTAGATGTTTTAGTAATTTATTGCTTAAAAATACATTTGGAGTCAAAACCCATTGATTTATTATCATTTATTATTACTCAGCAGTCCTTTTTTTTTAATTTTTTTTTTTTTTTTTTTTTAATAAATATTTAAAAAATTTTTATTTATTTTTTTTTTTTTTTTATTTCTTAAAAATTTTTTTTTTTTTATTTTTTTTTTTTTTTTTTGAAGATAAAATTGAAGACATTTATCTACATTTTTTCATATGATGATTTTATAAATCCCCAAGTCTTTCAAAATCCAGTCTTCTAGTTTCTGCGGTCAACAAAACCAAACTGAGAAAACCCCGAAGAAATCTCTATGACTGCAAGTTGTTTTAGATTTAAAGCACATCCACATAAATACTTACATTTCTAGTGCTTTAAGTTATTGTAACCTGAAAATCTTTACCGGGATTTGAATTCACTCTTGACCTTTTAAAAAAGCACTTCAGAGTTTCCTCATTAAGTTTCCCTTCAGAAATGTCTCTACTCTTCATGGCTTAGTTTCATCAAGGTGCTGGAAACATTCCTCCGAGGTTTTGGTCCATATTGACACGACAGCTTCGCACAGCTGCTGTAGATTAGACCAAATTCCATGGTGGATACCTTTTTGTGGAAACCTGCTATATACAACTAGGTCATCTGAGTACAGTGAAGTTATTGTCATCTTCAAGAACCAGTTTGAGATGATTTGAGCTTTGTGACCTGATGTGTTATCCTACTAGATGCAGTCATGAGAAGATGGTTACACTGTGGTTATAAAAGGATGGACATGGTCAGCAATAATACTCAGGTAGGCTGTGGTGTTTCAGTGATCTTTACTAAACGGCCCAAAGTGTGACATGACCACCATCAGCATGAACTGTTTATACAAGGCAGGATGGATCCGTGCTCACATTGTTTACACCAAATTGTGCCCCTGCCATCCGAATGTCGCTGCAGAAATCGAGACTCAGTCTTTGATTTTGGTGAATTGGCCTCATTTCCAGTGTGGTTTTCTGCTGCTGTAGCCCATCTGCTTCAAGGATCAACTTGTTTTCATTCAGAGATGCTCTTCTGTGGTATTTCAGTTACTGTGGCTTTCTTATCAGCTCAAAGCACTTAAGCCATTCTCCTCTGACCTCTGGCATGAACAAGGCGTTTTCACTCAGATAACTGCCACTCACTGTATATTTTCACTTTTTATGACCATTCTCTGTGAATCCTGTGTAGAAAAATCACAGCAGATCATCAGTGTCCATGTTCAAAGTCACTTGAATCATTTTCTCCCCCATTCTGATACTCAGTTTGAACTTCAGCAGGTCATTTTGACCCTATCTGCATTCATTCATTCTGCATTTGCTTTTATTATATATGTGAACAGGTTTTTTGTTTGTTTTTTGCTATGGAGCAATTTGACTTTGGCAATGTTGGACTATTCTTGCAGTTAAATGTCTTTTAGGGTGTTTTTAAAAAATATTTTGTAAAAAAAGATTACTTGAAATAATAATCAACAGAAAAGGCTCTTCAAATAACTTTGTATTTCTTTAAGTAGAGCAGAAAGAATGCTATAGAGACATTAAAGTTTCAAATGTAGTTATAGACTGCAACAATACTTGAGGAGAAGTTTGCATGAAGTTTAAAGTGTAATTAATCATCAGCTTCTACTGCATAACTTAGCCTTAACCTGGCTCCAGTCTTTTCCTCATACGTCCTCCTTTCTCTACATGTCTGCTGGTGATACAGCCCTTTTCATGGTAACCTACTTCAGTCAAGTGTTTGTATTCTAGCAGCAGCCTGGACCCTCTATAAATAGTCCCTGCTGATTGATACCCAGCACAGTGAAGCCTCGTAAGCGTTTGGTTGCTGCTGGGCAGAAATGACTTTTTTGTGTCTGTGCCACTCGACATGAACACACCTGTCCCTGTCACGGTCTAATTTATCTGCCCGGCATGTGTCAGATGCCATCCAAGCGGCAGGCAGAGGTTCAGACGCAGGCCTGAAAGAGCGTGCAAGTTCAGTCATGTTTCCCCCAGAGACATGTCTAATAAGTTGTGTTGTATTTAATGTTCATGATGAAGGATAAGCATCTCTGGCCAACTGTAGTTTGGTATGTTCAGGTCTGGATGTTAGAATGCTTTGAGTACAGTTGCTTTAAAGTAACTCTGAGCTTCATAAAATCATTGTTTTTAAGCAATGTATAGCCAGAGGAAGTCTAATCAATAACTTGAATTTTTATTTAGTTTTTCTGATTCTTTGGCTTTGTGTAGGAGTTTACTCCTCAAACAGAAGCAGGTATTATAAGATCTAATCAAAGGACTGTAACAATGCAGGAAGTACATGGAGTTGTAGTAGCACAAATAGTAATGTAAATAGGGGTTCCTGAGGTATTTTCTCTGGTCAGTCATTTATGACATTGATGGCATGAAGAAAGGAAACTGCTCCTGTGTCTGGTAGTTTTCAGATGCAGAACTCTACGCCTGGCAGGGTGTGAGTGATCTGCTTGTTTACTGCTACTTGTTGAGTTACAGTCCTCGAGGGTCAGCAGGGCAGCACCAAAACACACATAGGTTCCCATTTTTATACATCTGGAGGTTGTGGTCAGAGGTGTTTGTGTTTTATGTCTTATTTTCACAAATGAAATAACTGGGGGAATGCCTGGGGGGGAACGTTCAGTTATTGCCAATGTGACAACACAGCGCAGGAATTCTAATTATTACGACAAAACTTCATACAAATACCATCCGTACATTTCACCGAATGTTTATCAAGCTTGGGTTGCTGGGTTACTGTTGCAGGGTGCCACCCTGGACAGGTCCCTAGTCCATTGCAGAGCACAAAGACACACTTCCTGTTGCATGTGTTTGTAGACTGGCCCCAAATGATTTTGGTTTTATTGGTTTTTTTTGTTTTGTTTTTTTTATGATAGGCATGCTCTTTAACTGGCATTTGACTGAATAATAAGCCTGTGTAGTTGAGTTTTTTACTCACTGTAACCCTGTTCAAATTGTGTTGCAATAAAAATGATCACCACAATGTGAATACCCTCCCAGTTTCCCTGGTTAGAGCTCCTTTGTGTGCTGCTACCCTGCAGTTTAGCCCATGAGACCAATGAGAAGTGATTGATATCACTGAAGTGACTTTACAGCACTGGTGACTATTTTAACCGAGAAGGACTTCTCTGAGCAGCAATAAGTGGAGAATAGAAGAGGTGGTGAAAGACATCTGAGACAATAGAGGAGAAGAAGAAGGGAGGGTAGAGTAATTAAGCAGGAGAAATGTTGGAAGGACTGGATAAGGGCAGTGCATGTGGAGTGATAGAGACAGATGGCTGAAGGTGGAGTCTTTGTCCAAAAAGGCAGAGAAATTCTACTTTTTACATTTCAGAGCTGGAAGGCTCGTTCCTCTGACACACAAGCAGAAATCTGTGGAACAGACTGGAGTCTCCTGCAGCTCCTATGATAAACATGACCATGCATGACAACCATAAGAAGAAAAAGATGGATGGAACCATGCTTGTTTTCTTTATATAAGGTTTTCTCCACCTGCTTTAAATGAAATTATTAATCTAAAGACTGAACCTAGGATTAGCACCAAGACCACTACTAGCGGGTGCCTCATAGGCCCACCACATTCAAACAGCGCCATCAGTAAAAGTGGATTATCTTACCAGTGGGGAATAAAGGAA
Source organism: Benitochromis conjunctus (assembly GCA_015052645.1). NCBI lineage: Eukaryota > Metazoa > Chordata > Actinopteri > Cichliformes > Cichlidae > Benitochromis > Benitochromis conjunctus. The sequence continues at coordinate 11,043 of VOQK01023043.1, forward strand.
TGTGTTATATCTCCCATTCTTAGCATCTTTTTTTGTCCTCCTGTTTTATTTGATTTATATGACGTGATGTTTGTGTTTGTGCTTGTTTTCTTGCAGACCTCTATGTTTTTTTGTTTATTGCAAAGTTTTATGTGACCCGATACGGGATTTTTGATGTAAATGAGCAGTTGTGCAAAATTCTGGCATGTTTAAATCATATAGTTTCTTAATTATTGTCCAATTAACATGCACACAATAGAAGGAAAAAGAAGGAAACTAAAGCATTTCAATTCGATTCAATTCAATTTTATTTATACAGCGCCAAATCACAACAACAGTCGCCTCAAGGTGCTTTGTATTGTAAGGTAGACCCTACAATAATACATACAGAGAAAAACCCAACAATCATATGACCCCCCCTATGAGCAAGAACTTTGGCGACAGTAGGAAGGAAAAACTCCCTTTTAAAAGGAAGTAACCTCTGGCAGAACCAGGCTCAGGGAGGGGCGGCCATCTGCTGTGACCAGTTGGGGTGAGAGAAAGAAGACGGGATAAATGACAGTACTTTTTAAACCTCTAGCCAAAAACTTCTCTATGCTGGAAAGACCCTGTACTTGAACAGTCCTCCAATTTCACCTCTTTGATCATTTTGAGTTGATTTTTTAATTTTTTTTGTATGATGCTGTCTTACTGTTTAGGAGTGAATTGGTATTTTGCTGCGGCAGCGTTTAACTTTGCCAGGAGTTTGTCTCTCCATGTGATTCCTTCAGACCTCCCAAATGCACATCAGTAGGATCTGCAGCGAGTGAATATGATGTGTGATTCCTCCTATTATTCCCACAATCCTGAAATCTATGGGCTGCTACAGAAATGAGCCTAATTTTCTGTGCAGCTTTGGTGATGTTAGATATGTCTGTAAATTACATATGATTGTTTTGGTAACATAATGTTAATTACAGTGCATATTGGCATTATTATTTTCATACAACAGTGAGCCCTACATAGGTCATACAGTTATATTTTTAGCCAGAATTAGCACAGTCAGTTTCCTCTGAAGCACCAGCACATGCCCTGTGCCTTGATTGATCCTTGAATTGATTTTTTACTGTCATAATAGGAGTAACTGCTAAATAAAACTCACTTTGTTATCCTTTATGTAATTCTTAGGGGGTTTTTTTTCTTTACAATGGGGAGCTGGTTTCTTATTGGTCCCTTACTTGGGTAATATCAGGAAATTCTTCTTTGTGGCCCTTTTTAGGTTTTTCTTATTTTCACAGTTAACAAGGTTGAGAATTTGTTACCACTGCAGCAACATATTAAGGGCAGCCTCTTTGTTTGCTGCTCCACAAATGGCATCAGTCCCATTTGTTCTCACTTGAGGGAAAACGAGGAGTGTCAGTGCTCCCAGTGGACAAGACCTATCCTTCTTAAGTAACTATTGTAGTTTGTGGATGTTGCTTTGTGGGCAGACGCACAGCCTGTAGAAATGAGGTCAACAAACCACACCAGGCCTCCTGGATGAAACCAAACAAAATTAGGTCATGGAAAAGAGATGGCTCTCAGCTGGCCTGCAGAGCTTTTTAGCATGGCACAATATATGCTTTGTTATGACAGTTTACTCTCAACATTAACAAAGTCATTCACCACAATACATTTTCCATTTGCGTTCTTGCTGTTTGTTTGACATTGTGAGTCCTGCTAAACTAACAGTGCTGATGGTAATGCAAAGTGATAAGCAGTATTAAAATGACTTTTACATTATTTTGCAGAATCTTTAACTTTATCAGACACTGCTGAATTGTGATTATTTACAAGAAAGACATGGTCTCTTTTCCATCAGTTGCAACTTGAAGGATTGGCACCTTTTTGTGAGCTAGCGTACATTACCCCACCACATAATCCCCATGTGATGCATTTCCTTGTACGTCTAGGAGTGCTTACTGGCAATCCACTTCTGCTGATGAATTTCAAACATGATGGCCTCCCAGTAATTACAGTGCTAATGATCATTTGTACTGCATGGTGGTGGGTGTAATTTTCCCATTCCCATGGCAGCGACTAAGTTGTTTTTATTTTTCTCATCTTAAAGGCATTCATTCAGTAAATATTTATTTTTTTTTGTTTTCTTTTTGCAAGACAGAACTGTGCCCTGCCCGATTTAAAGGTTCAAAGGAAGCCTTCATAAGTAAATTAATTAAAAGTTTGATGATAGGATGACTGCGTAACACTGAAGCTAAAGTATATTTCTAATCTGCCACTGAATGCCACTTCCAAATTAGGGTTGCAGTTGTTTAGTCTGACACAATCCACAGTATTAAACACAGTAAGCAACTGTGAAACTCTTTGGTAGAAATGAGATCAGAGTAGATAGGCTATATTTCCAAAAGTATTCACTTGTTTGCCTTCACACTCAGAAGTCAATGAAGTTAAGTGAAATACTATTCTTAATCCATATGATTTTATGTGATATAGGCCGAATATTTGCAGCTATAACAACTTCAACTCTTCTGGGAAGATTTTCCACAATGTTTGGGAGTCTGTTCATGGGAATTTGTGATGATTCTTCCAGAAGCTCATTTGTGAGGTCAGACAGTGAAGTTGGACTAGAAGGCCTGGCTTGCAGTCTCTGTTCTATTTCATCCCAAAGGTGTTGGGCCAGTCAAGTTATTCCACACCAAACACGCTGATCCACGTCTTTTTGTACCTTGCTTTGTGCACTGGTGCGCAGTCATGTTGGAACAGAAAGTGGCCATTGTTCTCATTAAGTTTGGAGTCTTGGTATGTTGAAGCATTAAGAGTTCCCTTCACTGGAACTAAGTGGTTGAGCCCAACTCTTGAAAAACAACAACACACCATAAACCCCCATCCAAACTTGGCACAGTGCAGTCAGACAAGGACTGTTCTCCTGGCTACTGCCAAACCCAGACGCATCCATCGGATTGCCGAATGGAGAATCGTTAGTTGTCGCTCCAGAGAACACATCTCCATTACTTCAGAGTCCATGGGCAGCGTGCTTTACCCCACTGTGTTCAACGCTTGGTAATTGAAGGCTTTGATGTAGCTGCTTGGCCATAGAAACCCATTCCATTAAGCTCTCTACCCACTGTTCTTGTGTTAGACAGGATCATGAATTTGAAGGTGGAAACTGAAAGGGTGATATTGAATGTTGTCAGTGTGTCCCCCATGTTGGATGCCAGTTAGAAGATGGAGATGGATTCTGTTGGAAGCTGGATGAGATGGTATCTCCAGGGAGAGAAATTGTCGTTAAAGTCATACAATCATCAATGTTTCACCTACATGTCGATGTCTAATGGGAATAAGGAGTTGTTAGATGGTATGGTGTTAAGGCGACAAAGGCAGGAGAGGAGATGAGGTAGATGTCACGGTTTTTGAGTGTAGGCAAGGTGGATTCACTGGAGATGGGTGTCAGGGTTGATTTTTATATAGCAACAAGAACTAAAGTGAAGGTTTACAAGAGTGAGACCTGCTATGATGTATGCCATTTGGAGATGATGGCACAGACAAAGAGATGGAAGGCCAAGCTGGAGGTGGCAGAGCTGAAGATGTTGAGGTTTTCATTGGGAGTGACCAGAATGGACACGTTTAGAAATGAGAATGTCAAAGGGACAGCTCAGGTTGAGCGGTTTGAGACAAAGTTTGGTTTGGACACGAGGAGGAGGGGGAGTAGATGGATATTGGACAAAGGATGCTGAATATGGAGCTGCCAGGTGGGCACTTTGGCCCACTCTTCTTTACAGCATTGCTTTAGTTGATTGATGTTTGTAGGCATTTATTTCTGCGCAGCACACTTAAGACCATGCCACACTAAAGGTCTGGATTTTGACTAAGCCATTGTAGCACCTAGATTCTTTTCTTTTTCAGAGTTCATGGTCGACTCAATGACTGCAAGGTGCTGAGGTCATGTGGCTGCAGAACAAGCCCCTTTGGTCTTGTCTGCACAAAGGACATTGTTCCAAATGAACTTTGAAAACCTAACCAATGCGGTCATGTTCTTTGTAGAGAGAAGAAGCTTTCTCTTGGTAATCCTTCCAAACAAGCCACACTTGTTCAGTCGTTTTCTAATTGTACTTCTAATTGTGCTAACTGAGGCCTCTAAAGTCTGAGATGTAGACATTAGGGTGAATTTGCTGTGCTGTCCATTGGCATTGTGTTAGCACATACCTGAATGCTACAGACAAACACACCCAAAAATTCAGCTTTTTAATTTTTGCTGATGGTCAATTTGTCAAATTAGTTTGATTAGCAGCAACTTTCTTGTACTTAGCCTCTTTATTTCTAAGGAAGCAGTAAGACTGTAGGTCAGGGGTGGCCAACTCCAGGCCTCAAGAGCCGGTGTCCTGCAGGTTTTAGATCTCACCCTGGGTCAACACACCTGAATCAAATGATTAGTTCATTACCAGGCCTCTTGAGAATTTCAAGAAATGTTGAGGAGGTAATTTAGGCATTTAAATCAGCTGTGATGGATCAAGGATGCATCTAAAAACCTGCAATACATCAGCTCTCGAGGCCTGGAGTTGGCCACCCCTGCTGCAGGTAGATCTTTTTCATATGGCTGAACCAAACTAAGGTACAGTCTAAAAGTTTATATTAGCAACACTTTATTTTGATTATAGACTTTTTTTTAAAGGTTTACTTTGTTATAGCTTAATGTGACTTTTCCTATGTTCTGCTCTGTAGTTCAGCCTTCACTCTTTTTAAGTGCCCCTCAGCTCCTGCAGTCTCTGCATTGTCCATAAAACTGGCAGATAGTGAGCCTTTGTGGTTTAGCTCTGAATCTGTGAATCATGAAATAAAAAGCAGCCACACAGCAGTAAACCCAATCTCCTGCCTCGTATTTTTTGTCCTCTCCATCAATGCTCACGGCAACTTTTGCCACATTATTAGTGAGCCGACTAAAGGTGGCCTTGGTGAATTTTCTCCAGTGCACTATAGCTCTTATGAATGATTTAGTGTGTTAGAATGAATGAATGTTCACACTACATCCAAATGCTCAGACCATCCTTTTGTTCAGCTTTACAAGCTTTTTGAAAAATGTGTTTTTAAGGTAAAAAAAGGACACATTTATCCAGACTTACTGATACTATCACTGCTGTGCATATTGCTTCTACTTAGCCTCACACTGAGTGTTTGGAGAGTTTGAAGGAAGACTGATTGACTCTTACTTAAACAGATTTACATAACCAACTCCCACATGAAAGGCTAGCATATACAACAAGATTTATGTATTTATTTTAAAATGGATCAAAGTAACAATATTTAAAACAAGCCTATTCAATTCTGGAGAGATGGAAACATTTGTTTTTCTTCGTTGAAAAATTAGTTTGAACAGCAGCTTCCTCCACTGACTGATCTGCAATGATTTCCTGGCCGGCATCAAAATCGATGCCCTAGAAAATCTGTGATTCTTTTCAAGCTCCAAATTTGCATCTAATTTCACACTTTCAACAACATTTTGAGCATTTCCAGGCTGGAAATGAAAACATGGAGATAAAGCTGTGTCTTCATGCACAACGCAGACACAAATATAACCGAATGCAATGACTTGTAAATCATTTAACCGCCACGTTTTACTGTAAATAGTACAAAATTAAACTGAGAAATGTTTGTGTTTTTTGATAAATATGCATTCAGTTTGAATTACACGCCATCAACGGGGAAATGAATGTGTCTGGCATTAAAGTTCTGTACTGCAATGCCTGATGAAAATAAAAAATAAACCACTTTTTGCAAAGAGACTGAGTTTGGATGATCTTCATGTGTATACATAGGTCCTCTCTGGGTACTCTGACTTTCTCCCACAGTCCAACGACATGCATAGGGTTATGTTTATTTGTGATTTGAAACTGGCTAAATGAATGGTTGTTTCTGTGTGAAAATGGATGGGTTTAAACCATCTTACATTTCTGGAGTTTGTCACTTTACATCCTGGTGTGCAGTCCTAGAACCTCCACTGCCAGTGAAAAACTGGGAATAGAGCTTTTGCTGTAACTCTGGAACAGCTTACCTCAAAATACCGGGATGTCAACCCTACACATAGTTTCAAGAAGCTCTTAAAAACACACCTTTTAGAGCCCTTATTTAAAAAGTATTTACATTTACCAACAATAATAATAAAAATAATAATAATAATAATATATATTATTATTATTATTATACACAATGCAGATGCACCTACTAGTGAGTTTAGCCACAAGTTTGTTCATTTTTCATATGTCTTTTTTGTGTTTTACAGGCTTTTTGTGTATTTTTTATTTGTGTGTGTGTGTGTGTGTGTGTGTGTGTGTGTTCGTGCATGCGTGCGTGCGTGGGTGCGTGCGTGCGTGCGTGTGGACGGGGACCAAAAATTGGAAGTTTACTATTCTCGTGGGGACCGACAGCCCTCGTGGGGACCAAAACCCCGGTCCCCATGGGGTTGAAGGCATTTTTCACACTCAAAATGTG
>VOQK01023045.1:2622-13951 GCA_015052645.1 Benitochromis conjunctus
AAGAAAAAAAAAAAAAAAAAAAAAAGTGAACTGTTGTGATCTAATCTTAGGTGGGTGGTCAGAAACAGAGGGTTTTATTAACAGTCTTCACAGAGTGGAAAAGTATCTCTGCATTCCTTCGTTTGACAATGAGCAAGAATCCACATTACTTTTTCGTTAGTTTCCCAGAAAGTTTGCGCTTGGATGCAAAACACGATTATAGTGTTTGTTCCTTGAGGTAATTGAAGATGCTGCACCAGTGATTACTTTCAGCTGTTTCTCAAGTAGGGAAAAAAGAGACGAGAAGCCTTCAGCACAACACCACGTTCTGTCGATTCTTATGAACTTGGCGACGACTGCGCCTCACAAAATGGCTTCATCGCAATCTACAGAGAGACAGAAATTTGAAGTGTGTCTACACACCCCGCCCCCTGCTCAGCTGTCTGTCCTTTAGCCTCAAGGCTAAAGAGGAGGCGATGCCTAAGCTCATCTCCTCTCCTCTTCTCTTCTTCCTTTGTTTCCCCTTTTATTTTTTTATCCTGTCTTTAAGGATAATGGAAACCATGTGGGAGATCTAGCCTTCATTTATTTGCTGTTTTGGGTTTTATACTTTAGCTGCACAACTGTCTCTTTGAAAAAGGCTTGCACAGTGACGGGCATGCAACCCACAGCAAAGGTAGACGTGAGAGTCGGTGGAAGTTTATTTGTAAACTTTGTCATTTTAAGTAGTGACAGTACAGAGACGTGCCACAAATCATAAATGGTGTCTGCATACAAAACCCCAGAAATGAGACCACACATCGTCTGGGCAAACTGAGACTCACGAGATAAAACAGCTGTTGAGAAACGCAAAGAAGACACACACTGACACTCATACAGAGATTCCTTGATTTATTCGTGGGGTGTGATGGTTAATTTAAGCAACAAGGCTGAGATGAAACATCCATGTTTTTCATTAAATGTTTCATTAATCCAAGAACAGCTACATGTGTATGAGCTGTAGACTTTAGACAGTGGTGGTGCCCACCTCCAGGGCTCAAAACTATGACACATGCTTTAGACTTGCAAAGCATTCAGTTTCACTGTCTGGATTCTTCCTCTTTGCACTGTGTGTGTGTCTGTGTGAATCCTTTATGCTTGTTCTTGATACTCACCACTTTGTAGTGGGTGTAGGCAGTTAACTTTGCCTGCTTGGCTATGCTGTTGAAGGCTGCGGCCAGAGAGGAAGCAGCACCCTGGCAGGATATCCCTGCTTTGTGTCAAATAGCTGGTGAACAGGTGCTGCGTTTACTGCCTACTGACCTTGGTAGCTGTTGTTGCAGCTTGTAGGTATGTTTTAATTGAGCTAGTGCAGGGTTGGGTTTACAGTGTAGAAAATCAGTTTGCAAAGTGGCATGCTAATTCTGGTATGCAACATTTCAAAGTTATATTCGTCCGCAAACAAGCCTATTAATGAGTTTCTCTTATGATGATTTGCAGTTTTCCACGAAGACGGCTGAAGCAGACACCTCCAGTGAACTCGCTAAGAAAAGTAAAGAGACCTTTCGCAAGGAGGTGAGTCAGTTTCCACAAACTGAGTTAAGAGCAATGTTCTTAACTTCTTTTTTTTTTTTAAATATATACAGTATCTGCACTTTGATCTGCCTGGTGGTGAATCTGTCCAGCCATTAATGTATTTTTTTCCCCCCTTCTGTACATCACTTGACTTTATGCCTGTTTGTTAATCAGATGTCGCAGTTCATAGTGCAATGCCTGAATCCTTATCGGAAGCCAGACTGCAAATCTGGACGCATCAGCAACACAGAGGATTTCAAACACCTGGCTAGAAAGGTAACATGTTCATACATGGATTTAGTTTTCCCACAAAGCCCTGACAAACTTCGATTTCTTTCCTAGGCCTCTGCGTGGTCACAGCACAGTGAGGGTGCTGGTCAGCTTTTAATGTAAACAGAAAGTTTTCAGAGTTTCCTTCAAACCACTACTAAATAATTAAACTCCCACGATTTCTGTCTCCAGCCAAATGTTTTTGTGTTCTGCCTCCAGAACAAACGTTGTACATGCTAGCTATTATCACTGTCTCTTTTGTTTTAGCCCCTTCTAAAAGCTGTTTTCAACCAGCATCTCTTCAAAGGGCAGTGTTTTTTGTTTTTTCCGTTATGATTCTCAGTAGGTCCATGGATTGTGCATGTGAGTGGTTTGCCACTCGGACATACCAGGACTCTGAGGACATGGGCGCAGTAAACAGAAAGACGACTTAGGCTTCACCCATTTAAAGACTGCAGCATTGTATTCTCTCAAATTATAAAGGGCAAAGTCACTAAAGGGGATTAACCACTCTACCGCAACTTCAATATCAGTTTATTGTAGACTTGAGGGCAAGAAGAATGCCTAACTCTTTCCTCACTTCTGCTCTGTCTTCTAGCTAACTCACGGAGTTATGAATAAGGAGTTGAAAGCTTGCAAGAATCCCGAGGACCTCGAGTGCAATGAAAATGTGAAGCACAAGACCAAGGAATACATCAAAAAGTACATGCTGCGATTCGGCGCCGTGTACAGACCCAAGGAGGACACAGAGGTGTATTGAAGCGTTTCAGGCCACAGATGTTACACTTTGCTCTGCGCTAACACAGGAGAAGCACAGATTTGCCTTTCCATTCACTCCCACATGTACGAATTGTCCAGCCTGAACAGTGAAGTAGTTTCTTTATTTCTATTTATGTCTACGAATTGCACTGCTGAAGTTCTCCAGGCCCTGCGGATCGCACAGGAGCCCTGATATACAGACTGTGGGAGACTTGAGTGTTGCTGAACAACCCAAGACTCCAGGTGCAGTGTTCTCAGACGGTGACACTGAGGGGTGCTACAGAGACTGTTTTCACTGACTGTTTTATTTTTTAACATTTTTGTTTTTCATTTGTGGCTCTTAAAAGTTCCTCAGATGATCACCTCAATTCCAGTTTTTAAACTGTTATATCCCCGAATGAGGATCATTCACAGGAATCAGCTTTGGTATCACATTTATCAAAGGTTTGTTGTTACTTTCCACTGTTTAAAAAAAGGATCAGTGACCGAACAGTCGAGTTCTCCCTCCCCAGCCTCCTTTTTCTCCCCCGTCTGTACACGCTTCAGCCCTCCTGCCACTGACCATATCTGGTGCTGCTTTTAAATGGGCTGTGGAGGTCCAAGCTTCCACTCCTGCAAACCCTGCCTTCTTAACCACAAGACTTTGGAGCCTCTGTTGTTTTATGAATGCACGATGTAACCTGAGGTCAGAGTGATCCTTATGGAAATCCCTACATTTTCCACGTCTTTTTACTTTCAAGTAATCTTCCCTCACGATGAGCTTTTTGCTCACAGTATACTGAGGGATCAATCAGTGGCAGTCAGGCTGGCAAAAACGGAGTTAGCAGTCAGTCTTTTCTTGACTTTTATCAGTTAATGTGTAATAACGGGAGCAGGGTTTGATTGCTATGTTTGACATGCTGTTTAGGTGTGTGTCCAGTTACTCCCCACCCCCTTGTTTCTTGTCCGGCCCCGCTTCCTCATCTTGTTCTGCCCGATTTCCTCTTCCTACAGGAATGATTCTGAGAATGAAGGTTGTAGCATTGCAGTTTTAACCATTTCTAAACATCCAACGTGTTCAGTCTTTTTACCACACTTAGTCCTAGCAAGACATTTGAGACACTTTGGTCGACAAACTGTCGCTCATTAATTTCTGAGATTTTTACAGTTGGCACTAAAAGTTGTTTCTTTAGCATTAGGTCATCGATTTTACATCGCATAAAATTGCATTAAAAAGAATTCCAACATATGTACATTGCTTTATATGTGAATATACTGAATAATAGTTTTTTGGAATGCTTAATTAAGCAGACACTTTGTAAATGGAATATGATTTGGTGATTGAAAGTGTAAATATTGTGTAAAATTACCAAAGCTGTATGCAGGAGAGTAGGGTGATGGAGCACAGTGAGCCCACCCATCCTCACCAGCTTAGTCCTCCTGATGCAGTTCCCATATCAGTCAGAGACACTTAGGAACCCGCCAATTTATTTTAATGGAGTGGCCAGGGAGATGTTCATGTGTTTTGTTTTTTTAGTTGTTATTGTTGGTGGTGTTTCTTTTCTTTTTTTTTTTTATTATTATTATTTTTTTTATGTACAAATTAAATTTCACCCAGCTCTACTGTAAGTATTGTGTAAGCACATTGTCATACCGAGTGTAAAAACATTTTAAAGATAATAAACCTTCTTTTGTAAAATCACATCAATTTTTCTGCGGTGCAGTTCAATTAGGTTCGTTTGAGCATCAATTAAATAGACCAGAATATCTCTAAGCAAATGCGACTGCCCCTGTGCTTCATGATTAACAGCGTAGCGCACACCCAATCCCATTTTTAGATCTGCTCCCGCCTCTAATAAAGGGTGCATATGGCACGAATGCCACTACGGCACTTTCGCACAGCACTGAGCCAGATGTCCGGGCCCGCTAAAAGGAAACAAAGTGATGGGACTGCCTTCATTAGAGACATTCAGTGTGCTCTAAATATGGAGACCTGTGAGGAGTAGAAAGAGGCGCTGCTGTGCTTCCCCTCTCTCTTCTGGGTCCCCACCCCCCTTTCCAGTCTATGCACATTCCGCAGCCTCATGCCTGTGTGCTCCAGACCGCAGTTAAGCGGTCCCTTCTGGAGTGTGTGACGGCATGTAACGCTGCTCTAGGCCATGCACGATGCCTGCTCCCACTTAGAACTGAAGGCAAAGAGATCATTAACAGATCCGAGTTCACGGCAGCAGGGGAGCAGGAATGAGAGATGGTGTCTCAGTGAGAAACAGAAAACTGCTCCTCCAGAAGATTTTAGATTATTTTGGTTTCGCCCTCAAATTATTAAACACCTCTTAAATGATTTCCCCTCGGGCTTTTGGATAGGAAACGTCCTTATACACTAAAACCCTTGAAGAGTTTATTCCATGTCCAAACTTTGTTACTCTAACTTATCACATGGGTTTTATACTTTGACTAAAGATGATAGACATAGGTTTATGGGACTGTGGTTCTTTAGCAATAAATGTCTTATTTCCGTAAACCTAAAATAAAAAAAGACTTTTCGTTTGATGCAAATACAACTGTTCACTGTTGCCTTTCACTAGACGGTCATAAAACACTGTATCATTATTACATAAACAATGCCAGAACTGTTTGGGCCTTTGGGAAGATGACAAAAAGATGAAAATTAAACTATACTGTGTGAAACTAATGAGGCCTGTCGAATCTCTTGTCAGCTGTGCTCTTTTATCATCACTTTTACATTTTTTCATCTGTTCTTTATTTCTTTGCTTCGTGTTTAAGGCCCTTTTAAAATTGATTAACATTTGTTCTGATTGTAACTGTTTTTTAATGAGTTTCTCAATAATCACTTAGCTTCACAAACTAAATAAACAGTGCAAGTTCCCCAGGCTGATAGTGAGTACTGGGTTACACCTAATTTTGCCTTCAGAGCTGCCTTAATTGTTCATGGTATGGATTCAGCAAGCTGCTGCAAACATTTCTCAGATTTGCTTAGTAGGGGTCTTACTAAGGGTCTCAGGGTGTACCATTATGAATGTCACAGCATAAATCAAAGGCTCTTTAGACCAGGCAACATTTTTTCAATCTGCTGTTGTCCAGTTTGGGGGAGCCTCAGTTTTCTGTACTTAGCTGACTGGAGTGGCTTCTGGTGTGGTCTTCTGCTGCTGTAGCAAGGTTCAACATACCTTGGTTGTAATGAGTGGTTATCTGAGTTACTGTTGCCTTCCTGGCAGCTGAAAGCAGTCTGGCTGTTTTCCTCTGACCTCTGACCTCAAACGAGTCATTTTTGCCCAGAAAACTGTCGCTCACTGGATATTTTCTCCTTTTAGACCAGTCTCTGTAACTGATTAAAATCAGCACTTTCTGAAATTGGCTGATTAAATTCTTTTACATTTAACAGGTATACCTAACAAAGTGCCTGGTAAGTGTATTTGTTAAATGACAACTAGGCCACTGCAGATGTCTCATAGGTTTTATTTACTTTTTGACTTGAAGTGGTGTTAAAATAAATACAAAAACAAGGTGGCAAGCTTTTCTGCATTTTAAAATGGAAAATTCCAACCGCGTATTAGAAATGTAAAAGGAATGGCAGATTTGACCAACCCCTTAACATTTAAAGCATTTACCATTAAATGATGACTTTGAGAAAGCGCTAAGACAGTTGTTAAGTGTTTAACAGAATGCTTCCTTTCTCGTGTTCTCTGATTAGATCTGACGGTGCTTGATATTTCCTCAGTGTAAATGACCACAGCTACTTTGTGGCTGCAGCAAGGGGGGAAAAAAAGGAGATTAAAAAAACCCAACAGAATAGGCAATAACTTTTAACAAACAATCTAGTGAGCAGTTCCTATCTAAATACAAGATAAAAGTGTTCTTATAAAAAATATAAACTACAAGCAATAATGGGGACAATTACAGAGTTTGGACCTTGACGTTCTCCTGAAGAAATCGGACCACATGTCCAGTAAACCCTCCCCATCAGGGAAAGCCACATCATACTGGACAGGCAGAAAATATGTCCTTTTGGCCAAAATCAGCTGTACCATAGTGGCTGGTTCAGCTGTGAGTCATAACAAAAAGGCTAGCCATACTAAAAACATGATGACGTAACCTGTGTGCATTTGTACAACAGCACGTGGTGGGATACATATATATATATATATGTGTATATATATTTGGGTTTGTTTGTTTTTTTACATGGGGATGGATCTAATTTATGGACTTTCTGAATAATAAAACTCATGCAACATGTAAACATGTTATTTCGCTTCCTGCCACTAACTAAATATTTACAAGAAGTAGTAGTGTGCGCGTATAAACAACACTGTAAATGCTCTTATTGTTGTGTGAGAGGAGATCTTTCCACGTCATTCCAGATGATCAGGTTGTTCCCTCACTGGTGGCATCAGTTGCAGTGATGAGCTATACAACAGTTTATACTGTTAGCTTCCTGCTAATGTGTTGATAGGACACATTAACAGGAGAATCAGTCATGCAGTTAGAGCAATGTACAATCAAGTGGTGACATAAACTGGAGTAAAGTTGTAAAAGGTAAAAAAAAAAACATCATTTGCAGAGGTGGTGATATCAGAGTACCTCTAATCATGTCAGAGTTTTTCACCCGAGTCTCTGAATTTCACACGTAGGGTCGAGAAGCTGTCAGACCACGGAAACCCCCTGCACAGGACAGTTAAGAGCTGTTACTATGTCGGGCCTCTCGATGCGGGCCAGTGCAGAGCACAGCAGTCCCAGAGTGGAGCCTTCTTTCTGGGCCCAGTTAGAGAGGAGTGTGTGGGCCGGGGCCTCTCCCCGCCCGAACAGATCCAGCTGTTCAGGCTCATAACCCAGCGCCGCGCCAAGGTGCCTCCAGCCTCGGCCACTTCCCTCTTGCAGGAGGCGCTCCACCTCTTCCTGTCTGTGTGGAGGTAGGTTTGTGTAAAGACGGGTGTCCTGCTTGTTGTCTCTCATGTTACCTGTGAAAACAAAATCCAACCATAGTTACCACATCTGTCCGAAAAGCAGTAGCAGTACTTCAAGTATATTATCGAAAGCTATAAAAATACCACAAACATGGAGGCTGCAATAATTGTTTCCTTTTAGAAATACCAAGTTAATTATTGCAAAATTAGGACGTTTATCATTGTTGTGGAAAACACAATCAAATATCACTTTTCTTAAATCAACCCCTGCAAAATACACTTTTTTAATAATGGATGAAGTTGAAAATGACATTCCTCCTGTGGAAATTTCCAAGCTGACCAGTAAACACGGCAAAGATCACAGAGTTGTCTCAAAAACAGAGGTGATTACACCAAACACACACGGGATTTAAAAAGGGTTTTCAGCGCACGTCAACTTCCAAGAGACACGGCAGGCAGCGTCAGGCATAACTTTAAAAACTCATCGGTAAAGCAGCAAACTTCCCTGGGCATGGAAGAAAAGTTTCGCCAAGAGGAATCAGATGTTTAAAAACAACAGCTGAGATAATAACATATGACTGATGTCTTGGATTTTCTGAGGCACCAGGTCATTTAGAAGAATAACACAATGCGCTGAGTGGATAAACTGTAATCACTTGACTTTCCAGCAAGAAATCATCCCTCCGCGCATTTCCAAGTTAGGATTCGTTCCTGAAATGTCCTCAGTTGTCCTTCTTATTTAGAGGCACTGAAAATACTTTTCAGGCATTTAAAGAAAGCAGCGTGAACAGCGAGCTGACAGTGTTTGGTCACGAGGAATGAACTAAAATTCCAAAAGCGTGGGAGAAACAACAATAAACGTTACCCTTTGGCCTTCTTCTCATCATTAAAGTCAAGCGTTGTTATTACATACACTGACTTAAAAACTTTAAAACTGTCAACATGGTTGCATAAATATGTACACCCTTAACCTAATGCTTTGCTTCAGTAACTTGACATGTCTTCAGTCTTCCTCGTGGTGTCTCCTGTGCACAGCTCTCTTCACTGAGATTTTCCTTTGGGTTCAGATGTGGGCTTTGCCTGGGCAATTCCAAAATTTGACTCTTCCCCTGGTGAAGTCATTCTTTTGCTGATCTGGATGTATGCTACGGGTCATTGTTGTGCTGAAAGACTAAATTCCAGCTGAAGCCTGATGCTGCTGCCGCCATGCGTCAGCGTAGCTATCATGTTCTTTTTGTGATGTGCATAAGACCTTTTGGAATTATGGCAAAAAAAGTCCAATCTTTTCATTTTCCCACATGCTTTTAGGAAGACCGGATGTATTTTGTTGCGTAAAATTTGCTGGGCTTGGGTGTTTTTCTCTGCAAGAAAGGCTTCTGTGTTGCCACCCTACCACACAGCACAGACATATGAAGAATATGAAGATTGTTGTCACATGCAGTACACAACCAGATCTTGCCAGGAATTCCTGCAGCTCCTTTAATGTCTCTACAGGCCTCTTGGCAGCCTCCCTGCCCAGTTTTCTTGTTATCTCTTCATCAGTTTTTGAGGGGTGTCCAGTTCTTGATATTGTCACTGTTGTGCCATATTATTTCCACTCCTTGATGACTGTCTCCATTGTGCTCCATGGTATATTTAATGCCTTGGGAATTCTGTTGTACCCTTCTCCTGACTGATACCTTTCAGCGATTTGACAACTTGTAAACTCTCTGTGGCCCTTTTGCTGTGACCAGATTGGTTTAACAAAATTGGTTGAGTTTGGTTAATCCTCAGTTATATGAGGGTGTGCACACTTATGCAAACACATTACACATTAAGCAGTTTGCTTCTCATTTAAACTGCAGAGGTTATATGTCACATTAAAGATGGAAAGAGCTCTGAAATTATTTGTACTGACATCACAAAAACCTGTGATGGGTTTTTTTTTGTATTCACAGCTCTCGGTGAGCTGCTAGGTGTTTTAGCAACATCTTTAAAAAGCTCTAATCGTTTGAAATCAGTTTAATTTAGTTTCAAAGCGTCTGTTGCTATCATACCTTTGCTGGGCTGGTTGTCCTGTAGGCTGTAAGAATCCAGAAAAACACCACTGTCGCTCTGAAGCTTCTCTCCTTCTGGAGATGTTCCCAACTCTGCTGCACGGGCCTTAGAGAGCGCCGCCTTCTGTTTACATGATCTCCAGCTGTGAAGGGCACAGTAAAAACAATGATAGTTTATTACCCATTGTGTCCTATTTTTCAGCACTGGGGGAATACGTACACATTCTTATGTACATTTCAAAATTAGGACCCTTCCTCAGTGAAAACGTACCATTTATAGGCCACATATATAAGCAAGCCCAGCACCACAGCCGCCAGAACAGACACGTATGCAAGAATGTTGCTGTTGCCGCTCTCTTCCTGTGTGGTTAAATCGGTCGTTCCAGGAGCAGGACTGGTCTTCCCGTCCTCCGTTACCACCTCTACGCCGGGCCACCGAGGAGCATCGGTTTGACCAGGGCGAGAAAGAATGTGCAGCTTCCTCTCTGTGAAGATTAGGAGATGGACATGTGCCACAGTGAGGAGCATTGCATGTGCACATTTTGCACATCAGAACACATTTGCACATCATAAATTAAGACCAGATGTAATGATAGCCTCAGCTATCCCACTCCCCTGAGGTTTTCAAACCTTTCATTGCCCCTGTTTCCAGCCTGATTCTCCCTCCTGCCGTCTGCCTATTTTGGGATCAAACAGTATATCGTACTGTGCTGACCTACTAGGGGTCAAAGAGTCATGACTTATGGACCCACGGTGCGTACAGATGACCTCACCCCTGGAGAGCGGGTGTAGCCATTTGGGAGCAAGCAGACTATCTGTCAGGGTCAGCAGCCTCGCTTGGCCTTCGGGTTCTTGAGGCAGTTAACCTAAAGACCTGTCAAGCTCATATCAATTGGACTACAGCACTTAAGTGGGCTCTTTTTCACAACTCATGTTTCCCAGCTCAGAGTGTTACAGAGTGAAGTGTAGATGCAGATGTTGACCACATGTCCTCGTTTTTTCAGAGACTCTTCCGCTGCTTGTCTCCCCCTTCCCTTCGGCTCACTCTTTCATCTTTTTTATGCACTATTGCTGCCTTTCCTGCATCACATCTTTAAAGGATAAAGCTGTCACTATTCTGTATTTTCTTATTATCAGCAAAGCCAGTTATAAAATCAAGATGCCAATCGGCCCACCAGATAGCTTTAGAAAATGTAAAGGGGGGCATAAATTTGGGATTTATTTTTAATATAATTTATTTTAATAACGTTTACAGCTGATAAAGGCCTCCCCCGTGATTATTCTGTTTTTTCATCAACTATAGAAAATTCTGTTTTTTTACTATGGGTCCACAATAAAAAAATATATATATATATTATTATAATAAAGGAAAATTTGGGGACTGTGAATTAATAATTTTCTAATGTATAATTACAGGACAGTCTGGGCAATGAGTTACTACAAAGTGTTCTGTATTTTTACACATTTATTTCTTACAATTTAAACCCAAAGAGTCATGCTGAAAGATTTCCTTCATGATGATGATAGAACTGAAGTAGCATTTTTTTATCCTGTAGAAAAACTGAGACATGCTGTTGAAATTGCACATCTTTATTTTATATTAATCTTATATAATCTTATTATATCTCAGGGATTCGATGTTTAATTAAATTTCTTTTCACTGACTGGCCTAGCTCACTTAAGATCAAAGTAGGTTGTATGTGGCCCATGATGTAAAATAGGTTTGAAGTCCTGTTCATCTAGTATTTACTGGGTCAGCCCTAAATAGGACATACATAGATGCCCTGACCTGTCTCCCTCCCCTTATCCCCAACTAGTCACATATATATA
>VOQK01023046.1:33552-47353 GCA_015052645.1 Benitochromis conjunctus
TTTAGCAAGCCATCAATATGCTGTCTTGTACTATGCAAGCTAAAGTGTGACAGCTGTGCTGTTACAGTCTGCGCTGGTGTTTACTTAGGCCTTTATAGGTCAATCAATATATACATAAATACGTCACAAAATTCATAAATTACACATGCTCAAGATTTGCAGCATTATCCCCACTTAACAAACACTAATGCATCATATGGCTGACATGTTGTCTCGTCGGGTGCAGGTATGGTTAATAGTATATTATACTAATTAATAATCATCATCATAATAATCATAATAAAGTAAAATATTTCCAAATCAACAATTCAAAAAAGAATTGTAAATGGTTTGCTAAATAGACTAAAAAATTGCATTAAGTATGGAGACTTCCTGTTTCCTTGAGACAATGGAGGTGAATCAGTCTGCTGAGTCAGGGTGGTCGGGATTATCCATGATGGATTTCTTCAGTGACCTCCTCTCTGCCATGGCTTTAATTGTGGAGGAGACACAAAATCATCTACTAGTGGTCTATAGTCCTCCTGCCCATCACGTATACACCGCTGAAGAGTGTTTCTGTAGGTGTGAACAGGAATGGAGACAGCGCAGTCCCCTGTGGAGCTCCTGTGTAGCATATCACCAAATTAGACCAATTGCTGCCCAGTCTCACAAAATGTGGCCTGTCTATCGTGTAGTCAGTAATCCATGATGGTGGATGTGCTTCCTGACATTACCAGTAGCCTCCTCTCACCAGCAGCTGCTTTGTATCCTCATCACACAACCTTTACTATTGAGACTGGCGTAAGCTCCGTGCAGTCTGTGGGTGAGCGGATTATCCACTCCCAGATTTGGTCTTCAATCAAACTGCAGAGGGTAAAGCGATGTTGTCCCCTGTTGTCTAAGGTGGGCCAAGACCTTCACCACATGTGATGTGAGGGCAGCTAGTCAATAGTGGTTAAACGACGGTGGTGTCGACTTCTTTGGGACAGAAGCCAGACTAGTCTTCCTTAACACCAGTATATTACCCTGCTTCACTCTGGCTGCAAATGGGACTCCATTTATTCAGTTTCACCCTTCAGTGGTGCAGCACCACTTCTTCCCTGTCCTTCCTGTGAAAGTGCATTCCAATCTGTAAACTCAAAACAGTCCTGCAGTGCCTCCACAGCATTTTTACTACAACTGTATGAAGGAATCAACTACAGCACCCATGATGCACTGAGTGCTTCTTCTTTACTCACCTCTTTCACTCTCTGTGATTACACACCACTTTAGATTTAATTAGTAGTGTTTGAGTCTCCTCTGTAGCATGCCTTTTGTTGTGATTATATAAGTAAAACTGAACTCAAACTTTTTTGACAATCTAAGGTCAGGCAAATCTGAAAAAAACAAAAAATTCTCACTTGACCCCTCATTTTTTGCTCAAACGAGGTAAAAAGAGACCTTTTGTACAATGTTCTGACCACCCTACTAACCCGCATGGTGATGTGAAATTTTTCTGTGGTAAATTGTTACAAAATGAGGAAATAAGAGAATTAAATGAGATTTTGGCTTCAGATGGTGACCTTTGGAGCTGGCGTAAAATGGATTTGGTTGATGGTTTTTCAATAATCAAAATTTCGTGTTGGTAGCTCCTGCACTTAGAGCTAAAAAAGGCTGAAAAGGATAACGCAAATTAAAAAGCACCAAATTTCAACCCACATCCTGTGTACTTCAAGGACCTCTCGCTTTCACAATGTTCATAGTATGAAAGCAACTTTTTGCATAGCTTTATTAAATATGCTCAAATTATTGTACAAAACAGTCTGCTGATTATGTGTGGGGCCAGGTGTGAGTCACTGATTGATCAGGGAATAGCCCTTAAAGTTGAATCTGAAGTATGCCCATATATCAGCACAAATCCTTGTCGTGACATACAGATCTTTGTTTTAGGATTCAAATCTTACGGATGTAGCGTTTTAGGTGGGAGAAACTTTTCGTCACTCATCGAGAAACACTACGTCCAGATGACCAGAATCAACCTTTTGGGACTTACAACAAAGACATCAGCAGAGTGGCTGAAAATCATCCCACAAAGCATTCAACAGATTCTACTACAGGCAGAGGGAGAAGTGTACCAACCCTGCTCATTTCTACTTTTGTAAAATCCAGATTTAGATGATTGGTAGAGGTTGGCATACTCTCAGCTTGAGCATCTCCCTGGGTCTCTTGATGCTAGTTTTGCATTACCATCACAGACGGTGTACAGGCGAGGTTAGAAAGAGGTTGCCTTTGCAGCTGCTTAGAAAAAAGCGCTGATGTCCTGTTTGCAGAGATAGACTGCTGTTAGGCCTGGCTTCACTTTGTATCTTACTGTCACATTTGTGTCCCATTGCTCAGTAAATTCAAAATAATGTACACATCTGCTCTACTCAAAAGTTGTAGACCATTCTGCTATTTTTGAAAAGCCTCCTTTAAGAACTGAAACCAGGCAGTTGTGCAAATTCTACATGAAAGGCATGACTAATCTTTTTTTTTTTTTTTTTTGCCCATCCTGCAGCTTTATTGTATATCTAATAAGACAGAAGTTATGTAATACAAGTATTAACATAATTATGAGATTAATAAACAGTGTTCTTGCTGAATTTACCACAATAATGTGTTATTTTACTGCGTTTCAGATTAATGTAATATAATTAAAGTAACCAATTGTTGCCAATAGTCACACATAAGACTTGTAAGATAAATGCAGACTGATTTGCTGGCATTGTAATTTTAACCTTATTTTAAGCTATTTTAAAGTCAATTCTAACACATTTAATGGACAGTGACTAATTAAAAATATTTCATTTACATTTCAAGCATTATTGGGCTTTTTCGGCATCTTCCCTCCAAGTGTTTAATTAGCTTTTTTTGATGGAACCAACACAGTGTCACTGCGCAGAAACAGACCTAGCTGCCAGATGTCTATTCTTAGCACATTTTCCGCTAATGAAGAAGACTCAGGTTTGTGCCTTATTGGAAAGAAGCTCTTAGTTCCCATCTGTGCACTTCGAGCACAAAATGCTACACAGATGTGCTAAGCATGTTTCATGGCAGTAAAAGCGCTACTGATCTTAAGTTCATTGAACTCTAACACTTGATTAGGAATATTGTTTCTTTTTTATCATATTTGATTTTGATCTGCCATTTTTAAATGACACAGTAGCCTATTTGTTGATTTCGTTTGTCAAGGTCTTTGGCTTTTATTTTCCGCACAGTCACTGAACAATGCAGCTTTACACCTCGTGGCTCTGTCATGACACCGAATAGAAATCAAAATTAATGACTTGAGGCTTCTGTCTCTGCAGCTCGGTCTCTTTGTGACTTGCTCTCTCAGTTCAATTCAATTTAATCAAATTAAATTCTCTTCTATTCAATACTCACTGCCTATGCGGTGCATACAAATTGCATGCAAATAACAATCAGAAAAATCACATATTTAATGAAGTATATGACTCACAGCCACACAGAATGCACAGTAAAAAACTGTTCCTCTCTTATGTACAAAGACATACATGATAATAAATGACATCTTAATTTATCTCTAAAGATTGTGTGCATCACCAGCTAATGCACACAATCTTTAATGTGTTAGAAAAGTTCAGCTTAGTCCAATGACCTCTGTTTGCAAAGCTCCAAACTCTCTGTAAACTAGCTTTAAGCTGTTGTCAGTTTGCAGCCCAGCCTGATGGTTGCAGAACTCCAAGCTGCCAACAAAGAGCTTTTCATCTGTGTGCACGGCAGTTGCGTTTGCACATACACGTGCATGTGTGTTTGTGTATCTAGCGCTCACTGCCTTTGTGTGTGACTTTCCCAGCATGGCTTGACAGCCCTTCTCTAATGGATGGTGCCTTCAGATGCGCAAAGGTGAACAGAAGTCCAACTAGAGTTTCACTCTGTAGTTTGTCACTACAAATTGCTGAATCTGTGTGTCCTTGTGAGTGCGAACATGAGTGTGTGTGAGTACGTTTCCTTGTACGGTATCTGCACCCACTACAACTAAGCTGATTTATAAGCTGCATTGTGTCTGTATTTACGTATTTATGCATGTATGTATGTACGTGTAGACGTGTTATTTTAAGTGCATTGTTTTTCATTTCAAATGTGCTATAAGCAGAATGGGCAGGTTGACTTTAGCCTTCCATTTGTTGGTTTTTGGGCCTTTGAAGAAATGAAGCGTGTTTTCTTCCTTCTACTCACGCTGTGCTTTTAATCAGTTGTCCCTAAAAATACAGTCTCACAGGCACAAACATAAAAGCCAGCCTGCTCCTAAAATCCTTATAAAGTTGCATTCAAAAAGCCAAACGCCCAGATATTTGCTGTGTCCTTATCGAGTCATATTTTCACCGAATAGACTTCTAAAATTAGAAACTTTATGAAATCTCAAAGGTACCAGTGCAGAATGTTTCAAGTTCATAAAGAAAGCTCTCTGAGCAACTCACTTTGCATGAGCTTGAGAAATGTCATGGACCTGAATCCTCTTACTGCTTATTGCAAAAAGCAAACATCATAGTGATGTAAAGACCCTAAAAGAAGATAGAAATTTCTTTTTTAATATTTGAAAGAATAAAAAATGTATATGTTTCTTAAACTAAATGATTGAAAAAGAACAAAGTGCTTGTTACAACACACTGTTGGCTTATCAGAAAAAATACTTTTTTAAGCCCTTTTTTAAAAATTATGCAAAATTAAATCATGTCAACCCAACGGGAGCAAATAACACAAATGTTTTTATTTAGAGGTTGAAGCACTTAAACATAAGTCTCATGTTAATACTACTAGTACAAATAAAAATAGTACATTTTCATTTATAGTTCATTTATAGGTTCCTTTCAACCAATTAAATGTCAAAATCACATTGTGCATATTATACAGTATAGAGTACTGTTGTGCAGCAAACCAAAGACTACTTCACTTCAAGCTAAATGTTCTGTAATTTATACAACTTTAATTTAACAAAATAAACACAAAGAGTCACCATGAATAACCTAGATTTTATTTACAAATTTAGCTATCTATACTATGTGTTAATGTACATATCTTAGATTTGTGGCATGTCTGTGTCCCATACACAGTTACAGGAACATTGGTTTACGTAACATTTAAAGACTGACTGGAAGTCATTAGTTGCTACAGGAGTCTCAGATATGGAAGCTAACCTTGTACTGTTCTGGAGCAGATTAAGGATTTTAAACCATGAACATTTGCAAAACTGCTCTATACTTTGAACAATCAATGACAAATTATTCAATAAAACAAGTATGTACAACAGCATTTCACTTCTGGGCGGGCCTTGGGGTCTAAGCTGAAGCTAAGTGCGCCATCATTGCTGATTGACTTAACAACTGTAAAGACATTCATACAGTTGAGTAATACAAAAGTTAAATGCACAATAAACCTTTACCTAAGCCATTGTTCTGACAGGGGTTGTATCGACCATCAACCTTCGCTTTCTTGTTGCTTAGCTTTCTCTGATGTCACATTGATTGAGATGGCAGGTGTTTTTTCGAATTGTAATTTTATGCTTACATATTTTTAATAGTATTCTCTTTTCTTTTTTGTGCAAGAAAAGCGTCACTATTATAATACCATTTAAACACTGCCAAACAGACCTTGGAGCAGTATTAGCACGTCCACAGTCCACATAAAGAAGGTACTTGATCTTTTGTACTCGTGGTGCCATCGTGTGAATCCACTTTTCTGCATTCAAAAGAAACCTGCTGCCCTGCAAAGCAGATAAACAGACTTGGCTTCAGGTGTGAGCTGCTAGCGTGTCAGCAGCATTTGACCCATTTCACCGGCACCTTAAATCTTTTCTCTCCGCTCCGTCTCCATCTTTAAACAGTGCCCGACTTTCTCTACAGCTGCTGTTCTGCTTACTTTGGAGGTTTTTGTTTAAGCCAAAGATGCTAATTTAAACATTACCACCATCGAGGGAACTTTTAATCCTATTGGAATAATGCTGACATTGTCATTTTACTCATTCATTTCACAGATTAGCATTAATGGATGGCAACCAATAAAATTAGACTGCAGAGATCATTTTTCCACGTTCATTTCTATTGGAGATCATTAATTATCAATAAAATATGTTTTGTGGTTATCTTGAACAGTATAGCGCTGACTGTCTGCTCCTCCTGAGTCACAAATGTTCAATCTTTTCATTAATTAGAAACCACACTGTTGTGAATAATTATGTCATTTTCACAAAAACTCATCTCAAAGATAGTTCTCAGGCCTTTTCGTCTAAAGCAAATGATGATGTGTGTAGAGTATCTATGCATGCCAATAACACTCTCCAATATCACTCATAAATGCATGTACTTATCTAGTTACAGTGTAACTAAAAGTGACTCAGATTCAACAGCAGCAGCTGAAGAAGTACTTTTTTCATTTCTATCTGAAAAGAAGTATGTAGGTTACCAAGACATATGTAAGTTTTATTAGGAGCTGCTTTGATTTGGCACAAAAACTGGTACATCAGATGGAAATCGTGTACAGTGACTGACTCTTTGGTTCCCAAAGTGAAACTGTAGGAGAGCACACACTTACTAGCTAAGCGCGTGTGATTGACAAGCCTGTAGTGAATGAGCTTAGCCTGGATAATCTGCCCTTCTCACTCTAATGATGACAACCTATAAAGTGAATTTTATGTCAATTTCACAAAGATGGCAACCGGAACACATCGAATGTGCAGTATATTGTATTGGCCAACTCTTTTTCATCTCCGACATACTTCTACTTCTACCCATTAGCATAATATTGTAACAAACTTTTCACAGAGTTGTCTGCTAGGTTGTAATATGTTGTATTGAATTTAAGTCAGCTTTATTTTTTCAGTAAGATCATCATGTTTAACTATACAGGCGTAGACAGACCCTAAATTCCAGTCTGCTGGTTGGAATTCATGCCAACATGAAAACGTCCATCATCCAGCAAAACTGTATTGAGCAAGATGCAAAATTGTACCTGGTACATTGATATGAGAAGTGTGTGATCAACGTGTGATAAGATGGAATTGAGAATATGAAAAAATCTGTTGCAGCAGCGCAGCATCACCTATAAAGCAAATAGTCCTGGAGCTGGTGGGAGTTAATTGCCTTTTCAAGGGCACACGGCAGTAGTATAGCACCCTCAGCAGTGGCATCTGCAGCCCAGTCACAGTCTGCTACTTGTATTCTGGACATCTCCACATGATGCTGCTTCATGGACATTCTATTCAATGCTTTTGTCAGACATCGAACCTAAAGCGCATACTGTATTTACCCTATCTCAGCTGACACCTGAGGAAAGAACTTTGAAGGATGTGGCGGGGTGGTGTTTATACATCCATAGAATTAAAGTTAATACACAGCTAACTTTGTGACAGGCAGAAACATCTGGAGCATGAATGTCTAAGAATAGGCATATCCTGGAAAGATCTAGCGTGTAGCATTTGGGATTCAGCGTGCGCGCTTTCATATCCCCCATGTCATTCAGGTTTAGCTGTATCTGCTATGTGAGGATTAGCACCTCCTGACAACAGCAAACATTGTGTTTCCTCATCTTTAGCAGATCACATGGGGAATACCAATAAGCTTTGTTCTGGTGTCTGGAGAATTGATTCTGCGAGGAAAAGACGTGACGTTCCACAGGCTTCTGCACCCAGATCGAGTCGTGCTTGCTCCTGTCACCTCTCAGATTTTCTGGGAGTTGCGAAGAATACTTCTATTAATAATTTTCAGGGAAGCACCTTTGATGGCATGACCCGAGCAGCCGAAAATACTGTTTAATAGTCCTTCAGGAAAAATATAATAGAAAATATGCTTTATTTTAGTAGTTTGAGGGTTTATGTGCCAAGAGTGATTTTCTGTCGTGAGTCACTAGCCTGGGGGTGTTAAGATGTTTTTTTTTTTTCTTTGTAAAAGCAGTGAATGTTACCTTTGTGCTGCTTCTGTGACTTAAAAGGACAGAAATCCTTGTTGGTCTCTGGATGGGTTTGTTAGACAGCAAGAATAACATCGGGTTTCGTGTCTGTCTGGCTCTCCAGCATTTAATATTGGCGTTTGTCAGGGAATATTAGAGCAGCTGACACGCAGGGTCATAACTGACAAAGACGGTGCCCCTGTCTTCTGGTTGCCAAAAGAGACTCTGCACAATGTGTCTGCACAAACTGTCTGCGCTATTCTGTTCAAAGAAGAACATTAAGCTAAATTAAATATTAAGCGCCGCAGAAAAGCACCTTAGATGCTGTACTCTGTGTAGTGTTTTTCAAAAAAAAAATCTTGCATGCTTCATTAACATCAGCTGCTGAGCTTCATTTTTTCAAAGGGCTCAGAGACACTTGGCTCTTGGTTTAAAGGTAAACCTGAGATTAGAAGGAGCCCGGTCATTCTTCCTCTCATCATTCTGCATTTGGCTGTACTTCAACAACTTTGTGATGCTAAAAGGAAGGACTTGTTGGTGAACTACCACAGACTTTATGACACTATATACCACTAATGAGCTAGCAAACCAGGGGCATGCAAACACTAGTCAGTCACACTAGCCTCTCTGTGGCAATTATTCACAATCTGGCACTTTATTTTTAACATTGTACATTATTATCCTGAGGGCAAAGGCTCTTCCAACCGCTGACCTTACTTCAAAGAACAAATGGGACAGATCACGTAGTGTCTTTAAAAGACATACAAAATTTGTAACACAAAATTCACACAACTGTCCGCAAACCTTTTTTCCTTTTGTAAAGCACTTTACAATCCATGTTGGACGTATATCAGCACAAAGCTTATCTTTTGTCCTCAGGAAGAATTTTGTGTCAAACTTCAAGCTGCAACAGTTTGTGTATCAGGTTTAACCTCTCCAGGTATTTAATGCTTGAGTTATGGCGATTAGAGGCTTGCTCTCCACTGGAAACACAAGCCCTTTTCTGAGTTTAAGAATGTTCTGATCAACTTTCTAAGTAGTCAGTTTATTAAAATGTAATTTTTAAGATGTGTTAACGCCTTAATTTTCACAAAGGTTCTGTGTTTGTGTTATTTTTGTTAATTTCTTTAAGTTTGTTGCACTCTGTTTTGTCACCAGTGTTGTGTAATTAAGACATTCAAACTGCAACTGAAAAAAGAAATTCTCATTAAACGTGAATAAGAAAATAAGTCAGAACTCCTTCAGCCCACCTTTGCTCGTTGAAGCTTATTTAATGGTAAAAAGAAAAATTGTGAGTAATCACCATGTCCAGGTACTCAAGGGAGGTTTGAACAAGTATTATAAAAGGCCTTTATCTTACTCTGCTAGAGTTATTAAACATGCATCAAGGTATATGAGTCTGGCTATAGGACAATTTAAGTTGCTAATAAGATCAGCCAACCTGTCCCTTTGTCTCCTTTTTAGTGGGACCTACAGAAAAGCCTTCACAAAGTGTTTTGGTTGCATCGTAATATTTCAGTTCCTAAATTTTGCCCATGAGAAATGCCTCCTGTATCTTCTAATAATTGAAAACACTAAACGCTGAAACTAATAAAAGCTAAACTAAAAAATAATCATTTTTAAACAATAAACTGAAACAAGCAAAATCCACTGTGGAAACTAACTGAGACCAAATTAAAAGCAGAATCTCAAAATGAAACAAGAGAAGAGGTTACATGGTTACATGATAGTTCCTTGGTCTTGAAAAATCAAGTATATACTGAATGATAGATCAGTGTAAAGATGATTACAAAGATTGTAAAATTAGGTCGTCTTAAAGGATTTTTTTCTTTGTACGTAAAAGACAGTGACAGCACTTTGACCGGTTTTCTAGAGTGACCCCGGTCAGGTTTATGATCACACTCATGCTTCTCAAATGAGCCAAGAGGAATTAACGTCCTACTGGCAGGTAACTCACTTAGTGGACAGTTTTATTGCCGTTTTATTAGTCAAGAGGGCAATGTGACTTAATGTCATGAATAATACAGTAATATTTCTAGGCAATTATAAAAAGCAAGAATATTACCAGGCAGCTGATGTCATTCAAAACAGAAGGACTAAACTTTCTGGTAAGATTCAGGGGGACATATTACACTGATATTCAAATTTTTAATCTTGGACACTGCTGTATAGTAGCTGTGCATGATTCACAGTTCAAAATAATCCTGATTTAACTTATACTATACTAAGCCATGGTGTGTGGTTCCTGAGTTCGTCCACTGTCTTAATCAAGCTGCTTTAGCTCCCTTCCTCATCCCTGTAAGCTACAAGTTTATTTCACACTATGGTTACAAAAGGGGGAAAAAGGGGTTGAATTTTAGAGCCACTGCTTTAAGTACATTTTAATTTTCATCTGATTGTCTGCTTTTTCAGTGGATTTGAATGGAAGGTCGGCAAAGTTTCAATTTTCCCAACATGTCAGGGATATCCACTTAATGACGTCGATATGATCTGTGAGTCAGTGTTTGAGCAGCGTGAAGTCTGAGCGTCTCGCTCGCCTGGATTGCTTTTACAGATAATGACCACATTATTTCAGACTTTGGCCATGTTTAATATACGCTGAAAGAAAATAATGAAAAGGACAATATGTAAATAAAATCATTTCTATTTTGAGCAAATGTATAGTAACATTACCCCACATTAAACAGAAATTGTTCCATAAGCCAAGACAGAGTTTTTACTGATACAGTATATAACAGTAAATAAGATTTTCTCTCAGTTTAAGAACGGCTGTTGGCTGTTCTTAAACTGTCATCTACGTTGGGCAGTTTGCAGTATTATAAGGACCTCAGATTTGTAAGGGTGACCAGCAGTTATAGATGCGGAACAACGATTGGAAAAAAGCGGCGCGTTCTGATAATTCGTCGGCTGTTCGTCCTTGAGCTGGAGCTGTACTTTAATTCTCATTCACCTGTTCAATTCTGCATATGATTCTGCCTCATTGGTGAAACTTTACTGGAAAGGTCAGGGCCAGTTTGAAATTGCGCTCCATGCTATGAACTGCATCCTGTATGCAGTTTGACACATAACAAACAACTCCAGTGGCGCCCTTGATGGTGCAACAACCCAGAGAATCAATGAATAGACCTTGGCTCTATTCATTCTGCCATGGCTTTTGGCATGAAGCCTGCAGCATCTGGTAACTCTCCAACTCCCAGCCTCTGAATGCATCTCTATTAGCTGGACTTTATCCGGGTTTCATGCCTCCAAGTTCGCATCTTTATTTAAAATCGTCCTCCGTGTGACTCAAAGGCAGTGCGCACGATCAAAAACTTGACATCGATCCTCTATCTGCATGAGGATTGTAAGAGGAGCAGAACAAAAGGCAAAAACATTTTGAAAAGTTTTGTTTAATGTTCATTGTGTGGATGAGAGAATTCTCTCTATGTGAAGGTGTTAAGGATTTTATTTTGTGAAGAGGTCAGTTCATCTGCACTGTGGGCTGCAGCTGAGAGGAGAGCTCTCCAAGTTAACCACGGGGCTTCCTAATGCTGCAAGATTACCTCGTATTATTTCCTCTTGGAGACAAAAGCACTACTGCACCATCAAGTAGGCCATCTAATGAGAATTAGACACACGCTCGCAAACAAACACACGCACACACAGTTGCTAGAGTAGTTTTTATTTGTATGGGAAACTGCGGTAAAGCGTTGAAGGTATCAAAGAAGATGATCACTGATGCACATAAATGTGACGTGACATGCATTTTGAACAAACACACGTGCTGCATGTGTATGCGTGGTTCGACTAAAGGACTCCACGGCTGCTAATGAGGAGAGCCGAAGGGGGCTCTCGCTCAGCAGCCAATTATCCCGTCCCTTCGGAGGAATAGTCATGTGCGTGTGGCTCTGCGTGTGTGTGTTTGTGTGTGGATAGTGGCATGTGTGTGTGCAGATGTTACAAGCCCCAGCCACAGGCAGTCTGTTTTTTCTTTCTGCCAATACAACAACAGTCTTATTAACATAATCTTTCAGCTCTAATTATGTCTATATGTGCCACTTATAAAATGTTTCCAGCTCCTTTGTGAAAGAAACAGACTGCTGAACGGCACTTCCCAGACGATGCCACTAATATAATGTATGTATGTTCATATGAACAAAGCTGCAGTATAGATCTGCTTCAGGTATATACATACTTACATACTTGCGCACAGGTTTTTACAATTAGCTGGCAGATAGGCTGCTTCATGGATATTAAAGAACTTGTCAAAGGCCTGCTATGAATTTCTTCTTCTTGTGGCTGAGAGTAGCTCTGTATGACCATAGACAATGTTAATGATGGACATGGCCACTTTGACTTCACACCAGTTGGCGTTTGTGAGCTTTTGGTGACCCGCAAAAGGAGCAGCTGAAAGACGAAGAAGAAGGTGTAAAAGATTAATGTAGCCAACGTACTGCCACCCATTTGGTTTGGACTACTTTTTCTAGCTGGTGCTGTGATGATTTTATGAAGCCAGAATTGAACATATTTGGACAAGAGGAAGGAGTGCTAAGTTGTAAGGTCATGGTAGCAGGCTTGATTAGAAATATGGGATATTCTGTCAATATATCGCTGCTGCATATATTGACAGATTGGAAAGAATGCAGGCTTCACTTTTTAGACCTCAAGATGCCATCTTTAATATATTGTTTGTTTTTCATGGCTGATTGGATTTATTAAGAATTTGTAGCAAATCATTTCTCAGAAATACAGCCGCAGACCCACAATCAACCTCTTTTCAGTCATTTCCGTCGCCTGCAGACGCTCATCTGTAGCAATCCCAGCCAGATGTTTCAGGTTTTGACACCTCGTTCAAGAACACCTGCTGGAATTTTTCTGAACACCATTGAGTTTCTTGAGTTTTTGAGGTTTGACACTTTACTTCTCTGAACTGTAGCTGGTGTATGGGTGTCCCACTGCTTTTTGACAGGTCTGACCTGATGAGGCTGCTGGATAATTTCAGCTCATGTGATTCTGCTGCACTTGGTCATGTTGGCGAACCTCTGTATTTCCAGTACTCACACTTTTCTTAGTGCTCCTGCACAACAGCTTGGAGACCACATTTGGAAGTAGCTGTTAGCTTCTATATTTGCAATGTTGATAGTTTGGCATGTTCACTCGTATCATGGTGTTCTCACGAGAATGTCAGTCTCTCACAAATTTCTATTCCCGCTCAAAGGCAACTGCACAAGTTATCATCAAGTATGTGTTATATAAGGGGCCCTCAATCCCCTAAACAAGCTCATTACAAAGAGCAGATGTGGATATAGATTCAGGAATAAATGACTATCAGCCACCTCCTGTACATGGATGACATCACACTATATCAGTGAGACATTGACTCACTGATTCACCTCACCAGGATCTAAAGCAAGGAAATTGGGATGCAATTCATGTATGTGGTCATATGGTTTCAAAGCAAGGTGATCTGGACTGAAGGGGTTGAAATGTCAGAAGGCAGAATAGCAACTGTACAGGTGAGCTGGGTCTCCAACAGAAGACCACATCACAAATGTGGTCTTTTGTGCTTTCTATGCCATCACTATGTCTGGTTACTGTTGAGGACCACATGGTAGTGGAACCAACATTAGGAAGATAGAGCACAAGAAAACAGAGAAGTACCAGGGGCTGAAGGAACTACTGGGGCAGATGGAGCTCTCTGTCCAGAAGACTGGAGTCCTAGGAACAGTTAAGATACAGAGCCCTCAAACCTTTTTTTTGTAATTCAAGCCTGGCCTCTCATTTTTGATCAACACCATCATTGTTCTGTTTACCTTCACAGCAAATCTATCTGTTTGATGGCCACAGCGTCATAAATTATGAACGTAGTTTGGGGGGTAAATATGGAAAATAATTCAAAATGAGGGAGCTTGTCGATGCT
>VOQK01023046.1:48898-62551 GCA_015052645.1 Benitochromis conjunctus
ACTTTGTATTGGTCTTTCACGTGGAATTCCAATAAAATTGATTCATGTTTGTGGCTGTAATGTGACAAAATGTGGAAAAGTTCAAGGGGGCCGAATACTTTTGCAAGCCACTGTATCAGAGCAACTTGGGCTCCTATAACACCTGAGCAGTGCCACAGACTGATCCAATCCATGCCACGCCGCATTGCTGCAGTAAGTAATATTCTAATATTCTGAGATACTGAATTTGGGGGTTTCATTAGTTGTCAGTTATAATCATTAAAATTAAAAGAAATAAACACTTGAAATATAGCAGTCTGTGTGGAATGAACGTATACATTATACACGTTTCAGTTTTTGAATGGAATTAGTGAAATAAATCAACTTTATGATGACATTCTAATTTTATGACCAGCACCTGTACTTTTCAGGTCAAGAAGAAACATTTACTATACATGCACTAAAATATTAACAAATTTGACTAGAAATAAAAACATTTCATCTTTATTGTTAATTTACCGTAGTTAGTTTTATGAAAACTCTACTATTTCATTTAGCTTTTTCATCATTCTTTATATATAGTTGCTTCACAGCAAGAACGACCTGGGTCAGAATCCCCTGTCGGGCTGGGGTCTTTTTATGTGGTGTTTGCATGATCTCCCTGAGTTTCCAGGTACTGTGGCTCTCCCACTGTCCAAAGATGTGTGGTCAGATTAACTGATAACTCTGCTGCAGTGCTGTTAGGTGCACTCAAACTCACATCTAAGGGCAGACTGGTGACCTGTCCAGGGTTTACCCTTCGTCTTATGGGCAGCTGGGGTAGCCCCTCTAACCCTAATTAATAATGATTTTTTGGTAAGCTGAGTTTAATTTACTGCTAGACCTCTTGGATTAAGAAATCACTTAAATAGAAAAAAAGATCTCACAAATTGAAACATTATGTTTCTAAGGATACAGCTGAGAAACAAAACCATTTCTCAGACTTTGTGACTCACAGGGAACCACAGTGAGAGCCATCATCTACAAATGGGGAAAAGTTGGTACAGTGGTGACCCTTCCCAGGAGTGACACAACCAAATATTAGGTTTAGGGGCTAATGGCTTGTTCACACAGGGTCAGGCAGGCAATTTGGAATATTTGGTCTTAATAAATGAAATTAACATTTTAAAAACTGCATTTTGCATTTACTCGGTTTTCTTAAAAATAGTTTGACATATATATATATATAAAACTTATCAGGAAGGGAGCAAATGCTTTTTCATGGCACTGAATATCAGGGGGAAGAGCTTAATAGTTCACTTTAAAATGACACAAATAAATAAAAATGGATTAGACCCAAAGAAAATGATTCAAAGAGAACCTTATTTTCAGTCATATGGTATTCTACAAAAATCAGACGTTGTTTCACTGAATGACACAATACAGGAGTGTTTGTGTACCTGCATGTGTGTGTATTGAGTATTATAGTACGCAGGGTGTATTTGGGTGTGTGAACTGTGTGTATGTGTTCTACTGTAATGCTCAAACAGAGTGGAAAACAAACCGCAGTTTTGCAAAAACTCTCAGCAGGCGCAGCGCAAAATGAAGCACAAACACTTGTATTTGTGACTTGTAAACAGGGTAGAAGTAATAGCAAATTGGCCAAGACTGAAAGGACAAACTGGAGGAGGAAATGCAGCACAGTTCACAGTTCAAACAGTAAAGATGCATGAACACTGACTGAAGACAAAATCGATGCGAGCTTCCAAAACTGCAACTTAGATTTAAAAAGTGTGTTTTCTCCAGGCTGTGATCTTCAGAGTACCTCCATAATGAGCCAGTTCAGTTTGTAAGCGCATCCACTTCCCTTTTTAAGGCCTCAAGTCATGGAAAAAAAACCCTCAAACACTTCTATCTGGAAATTTGAAACTTTGAGGGATTGTTTAAGTCAGCTTTGGTTGGCTTTAACTTTTATGGTTGACATTTTAGTACACAGCCAGGGTTCAAATGGGCCTTCATCGGTGATGGTGATTGGCAGTGAATACGACTGGCCTGCATAGAGTTAAAGTAATGACACTGCCTTACTTGATAGAAATCTGTCAGACATGTTTTCTGTTTTAACTGTTGTTTGGCTCTTTGAGGCCACGGATGGAAAAAACATTATCTTTGACACTTTGACCGATCGAGCACTGTAATTCTCCGAGAGAGCAAAGAAGAAGAGATTTGGTAGTTTTGTTGCTATTCAGGTGCTTCACAGTGGACAGAGCTCCCTAAAACAATCTGAGGATGTTAACGAGGCAAAGTGTTTTTACTTAAAAGTAATTTTAGACAGCTTAATGTAGGCATGGTTTTCACCTCTACTCACCGTTCACACTTAAATTGGGAGAGTTTCAAGCTCGGTGAAGACAAAAATATTTGGAATCATAATTAATTTGCCACACTCTGGTTTATTACACACATAATCTCAGACTTTTCTGCTACGCTATGCCCATTCAGGCTGTAGAATTCTCTGCATTTCTACAGGAACACTAAACCAACTGGAAGGTGCCTCTTTGCGGTTACTGTAAAGAGAGTGGCTGATGGAATTTCATCGGTGGATCAGTGGCATGTGCCCATTGTAAAGCGGTCACTGTCATATTATTAAGTAAAACAAGCAAATACTGTTAAGCTTATAATAACCAGGAAGTGGCATCCGTATCCTCCTGTGGTGAGCTCCTAAATATCCACAGAGATGGAATGCCCAGCACCACAAAGTGGAATTCATGGTACTGCATTTGTGTCATTTGCACAGGTATTTATCAGCAAAGGTTAAGAATTCTGAGTATGCAATCCATGCACTCCTCCAATAAACCATTAACAAACAGGCCCACAGTGGTGACGTTATTGTTCAAAGGCTGATTGGTTGAAAGGTTTGCCTAAAGGATCGGCGCTTCCCTTTGTAGTGATATCAGCTTAAAGTTATTTGTCTCTCCTGTGATGCTGCGTACACAGAATAAATAGAAAAACACTATGGTGTACTATAATGTGAGGAATAACACAACAGGGTCTCTCTCTTTAGCACCGTGGTGCAGTTGATTCTCTAGGCAGAATCCACACCATCACCGGCCAAGAGCAACGGCATCAACATGTCGCCTCTCCATCGCCGTTTGTGATTCTTGTAACTGGCAAGCTCTGCTTCTCCCAGGAGGCCTGTGCACTGCCTTCTGTTTTCCAAGCTCAACTCCTGAGTGAGCACAAATAAACACTTTTTAAACAATTGCTCCTTGGTACTGTCATGATAATCGCTGGAGGACACAACATTCAAGCAAGGCTTCTGCTGCCACAGCTCAGCTATGTTTGCTTGTTTATTGGAATCCCAATCATCTTATTTTGCACATTTTTCTTTCATCTGCTCCTGTTGAGTTTGTTGTGGGTTTTTTTAGTCGGTGTACAGTTGACCCTCCTTGACTTTGCGTTGGATTTGCCTTGGTTTGTCAGTAGGTCACAGCAGAGGTCACATTGTGAAGTGTTCTCACAAAATTTCTGACATTTTCAGAATTGCAGCCAACTTCAAATCTCTCTCAGCGTTGAACCATCAACTACAGAGATCACCAGGCTTCTTTCTGTTGGTCATCTTTTGTGCCGGACTGCCCACAACCTGTGCAGAAAAATCAAAAACGATTTAAAAAAAAAGTTCAACCACATTAAAATACCACAAAAAGGATTTTAAATAATTACAGTCAGTGCAATGATAGCCATGGCTGATTAGAGCATTTATCTTTTGAAAACAGTGGTGAATATGATACATTTAAAAAATGCACAGAGCGAGGGGGCTTCTTTTTACACGATCCCCTCATATATTTTTACATTTGTAGTTAACCTTTAAAAATCATGCAGCAGAACTGATGGATTTCAGTGTGGCTGCCAGCAGATTGAAGGCATAAATTCAAACCTGTCAAGGAGAACCTTCAAAAGACTTGTGAATATGAAAGCAGAGGTAACCAACAGGTACAGGAAAACGGGAAGAGCATGTATTTAGTCTGGCATAACACAGCTAGAACAAATTCTGAAGCAATGCAGCTTTCTTTTATAAATTTCACAGCTGGTAAATTGAATTTCTGCATCTGTATCACAGATGAAACGGCTTTCTGTGGACTGTGGCAGAACCTGGAAAGAGCTTATGACCTTCACATTGTAGTTTTGGGGCAAAAGCTACAGGGAAGAAAAATGACCCTCGTATTCCTGTTGTCATGGAGATCTATAACCAGAATATGAGGTCCAGTTGTGTGAATGTAAAACTCTCTGAGCCTTTTGAGCAAATAATAATGAGAAAATAATTTTTATTTTATAGTAGGTCCATAAACTGCTACAGTAGGATAGCTTCTGCACTAAGTAGATCATATTCCTGGTAAAATATTCAGGCTTAGGGATGCATTCACACTATCTTTTGTTATTATAAAGACAAGAACCTGTCACAGTAATCACCCTGAACATTTTTCCGTTGGCCACTGTCATGTCTGATTGCATAGTGAAATAAAAACGCAAAGTTGATCTGCATGTGTGCGCGCGGCTTGCAGTTTTGGAAAAACAGATAAGAGGTCGAGCATCCCTCAAATGCATTGTTGACCTTGTTAAGCTTTTTGTTCTGTTCTCTCTCGCTCTCTGACTCTGTCCGTTTGTCTGTCTCCCTCCCTCTGCTCCAGCACACTGATGCAAATTGAGTATGACAGTTCCACTGGGTGTTTTCCTTTAGTGGACACTGTGTCCTCACCCCGGAAGGTCTACAGATTTACACTTGTAATAGCTGTCTCCTCCTCAGTCCATGTTTGGTTTTTGAACATGGCTTTGATTTGAGTTATCTGCATTTTTCATCTGGCTCTTGACTCATTCTCAGTAGTTTTGGTAGTTTTTTTGTTTTTGTTTTTTACAAAATACAAGCATTAGCTCGTTTTTTTTGGATTGCTGTGCACAGCTTGGGAGGTTGGGATTTCTGTTTAACAAGTGTTTATCTGTACTAACTGAGGAGTCCAGCAAGGAAAACAGAAGGCAGTGCACAGGCCTCCTGGGAGAAGCAGAGCTTGCCAGTTACAAGAATCACAAATCAGTGATGGAGGGGGGATATGTTGAGCTTTTTTAGGCTGTTGCTCTTGGCCAATGATGGAGTAGATTCTGCCCAGAGAATAAAGTACACAAAGGTGCTAAAGACTGCAGAGACCCTGTTGTGTTATTCCTAACATGGTACACTGCGCCATTGCCACTATTTATTCAGTGTCCACAGTGTAACTTTGTTGATATCTTTAAAAAAGTGAATCACCAATCCTGTTTTTATCTGCACATCACACCACATCCACAACATCACTTCAGAGTGATAGAACTGGATGGCAATGTTAATCAGCATTAGTCTCGTGGCTAGTTCACCACTTTGGTACAGACTAACCCTGACAACACCCGGGGAGCAGCTGCAAGGGCCAGCAGAGCTAATAGTGCCCACTCAAGACAATGACTGCAATTCTACCATATGTGCCGCAGCAGCTCACAGAAGCTCCTTGTCTCTCAAAATACCATTTGGTCTAGTTTTCACTGGAGCAACGTCAAATTGCACAGAGCAGATGACGAGGGCTGAAAGTCAGACACAGGAAGAGCATAGAAAATCTGGTCAATTTTCAAAATACGTCAAAGACACTGCAGACTAAAGGTTACTTTTCTGAAATGCTCCTGATGTGACTGGAATGTCCTTAAATGAAAAAAAACTCTGACTGGAGCTCTAACGCCAAGGACACACAGCTGTTTGTGCCTTCCTTGGTTAAAAGCTCTTAAACATAAATAGATTATTGGATGAAACACACACCATCACCCTGACCTTTTAGTGAAAATGAAATAAAATGTGCCACAAACAGAACCCAATAAATTGCACTGATGTTGGTGATACTAAGATTTTTATCATACACCACTAACAGTTCGGTTTGTCCAGTGGTAGTGTTACTGTTAACAGCATGATATCAGCACACTTAAATTAAAGTAGTTAATATGCTAAAAGTCATAATTTATAGTTTTTTCTTAACTTGAGTAAAAACAGTTAATTCATAGTTAATTACACAATTATTTATATCAATTACTGTTAATAAGGAAACATGATAGTAATAATGTTTAGCAGTTGGTTTATAATTGGTTTGTGAGTAGTTGTTTGGCTGGTTATTGTGAAGGTAAAGGTGAACTAGAGCCTATCCCAGCTACCATGGGGCCACAGGCGAGGAACACCCTGGACAGAGCACCAGACAGACACAGAGAGACAGACAACCATTCATACCTATGGGTAATTTAGAATCACCAATTAACCTAAGCCTATTAAGCCGGCCAGAAGACTGTCAGAAGAAGCCGGCAAGAACTCACATAACCACAGGGCGAACTTACAACGGCAACACAGAGAGACCTCGACCTGGCGGTGGACCTTCAGGACCCTCTTGCTGTTAGGAAACCGTGCCACGTGCTGGCCCCATAACAGGGATTTACAAAACTTTTTTTTTTGTCATTACTCATGAATTCATATGCTGCTTATGGCAAATGTCTCATATGATAAAGTAATGAAGTGCTGATATTAATGCTCAAAAGGTCAAACGACAAGTCTGGACTGAAATTAATATAAACTGCAGCTTCACTTAACTGCCAGTCAGTAATTCTTATGAAGATAAAGGCATACAAAAATACTGACCACCCCACTAAAAAATACAGCAATCTAAGCATATAACACTGCAACACTTGAGTTACATCAAGATAGCTAATCAAACGTATACAGAGAGGGTAAGGGTTTGTGTCCCAGTCATCTCAGACTGATATCGATGTTTGTGGTTTCAACCCACCCACCAACCCGGTATTCACCTACACGCTACAGCAGAGGATATAATCGTCGCCCCCATATTTAACGTGTAACATATTTGTGAGGAGCCCAGATGGTAAACTCTTAACTGTATTTTGCTGCTGCAATAAATCACTCCAAATGTGAGCTGTCAGACGTATGAGCTACAAATGCATCTGAACAGAAAATCAGAGTGTTTGCGTAGCATTCACTGTAGTGTTACTCCCAGATGTGCAACGACTGCCACACTCCGCCTATTACTGCTATAGCAGCTTATTGTACAGTACCTCCGCTGTGCTCTGACATGTTCTGACAGAACATGTGAAAAAATACAACGCAGAGTTCAGCTCTAAGTTTTCCTCCCTTATCTGGAAGCCGATGGGAGCCTCGCTGCAGCTCAGTCTGTGGACAGCCAAAATTAATTCCTCATATACACAGCAGACATTACAGATTGCTTCATATGACATGCCAGTCTCAGGGGTGTAAGTTTTAGTTACCGCCTACGAGAGTCTCAGACTATATAGCTTCTCTTCTCTACTGTTAGACTAAACAACCAGGAGCCAACTGGTAGTATCTGTGCTCCAATTTTCCCAACAGTGCCAAAAGAAAGTGAGTCACTGCAGTAAGTTTCTCAACTGATGCCAGTGTGACTATAGGGCTTCTAACTTTCTAAAAGTTACACCGAAGAAACACATTACCACCTTAAAGAAGTTAGAGCTATGCTCCAGTGTGTACCCTTATGCAATAATACATCATTTGCTGTGGATGGAAAATGCTAAACATGGCTAACTGCATTAAAAAAAGAAATACACACAGACACACACACATTTGTCTGGGTGTTTGACATGATGCCCTAATAATCAGGTAATCATGTCTTTCCAGTTTATCCAGCACATCAGTAAATGCACATGCTCCTTTATTTTAATTCAAACGGCAGTAAGGCTTGTTGTGGTCTGCAAGCCGGAGCAGAATGAATGTTCTCATAATTAGCAGGAAAGCAGCATTAGAGCTCCAAAGAGGTCAGGTACAATAGCTGCTGTCTGAACTGCAGACACACAAATTGCAAAAACAGCTAAATTATTTAATGCTGTAAGAAGAGCTGGAAATCGTGATGACACAGGGGGCCTAACAAACACAGACAAACGGCATCAGCAAGGAAGAAAATCTTGGTGTTAGCCAGTGGGAACAGACAAGTACATTTACTAGAATGGCTGCTAAAAGCTGAAGCTTAACAATGAACACACTCTGAACTGTCTTCCAGTCATTCTCACGTTTACCAGATGGTAATTCTCCTGGAATACAACGTATGCATCTTAGTACAACACAACATACAAGTAGCCGACTTAAAATAGTACTACAATTTCCTTAAAAGCATTTGAGATAAGTAAGAAAACAGATATCATGTGTTAGTACCTAAATATAAAGTTAAATATGAACTTAGTTATGAAAGACATGACAATCCTACTGTGAGTCATTAGATCTGATTATAGCCTTTCATGGTCATAAAATAAGAAGTTCAAGCCCACAGGATGTAAATGCTATCTTTTAATTTCTCCACATTTCAGTTGGACTAGTCTGTATACATTGTGAAACCACTTCAGCGAACAGCAGGGGAAGTCGGACACCTCTCTATAGCCTCAGTAACCTTAATAGAAGTTGAATTTTCCAGCCTTCAAAAGAGTATTAAATACATTCTGTTGCTTTATATTAAAATATCAAATACCTGTAAGGAAATTAAGGTCTTACAATGGAATCAGAGCCTAGCAGAAGTCTATTAAAGGCAGACATCTGTGAAACAAAAAGAAAAGAAGCTTGGTTCTGTCTGTATTAGAATTATAGGATGCAACTAAAAATGACAGTAAAGCCTATAAATTATACTTTGAGTTTACCTTTTAACTAGGCTGTCGACATATTTCCACTAGAACTGGAAACTGTGCAGAAAATTTGTCGACACAGAAATTTTTTCCATGAACTAAAAGTTTCTCTCATGTGATTGATCAGTTTATTTGCATTTCAATCACTGTCTAAAGAATACTGAAGACTGGGCAAGCAATTTAGCTGAAATACATAAAAGTAATATTATTATGCTGCAAGCTACCAGTGACAGTACTAACATTTCTGAATTTAGGGAAAGCACCACCCCTTTGATCAGGAACTTCTTTGGGATTTAAATTCTTCCTGTAAAACTTTAAAATATAGCCTCTTTTCTTTGCTGTGGAAATGTATCAGATTTATCCAAAAGTTTCTGATCCCTAAATAATGCTCCTGCCAAGGAAATACGGCTTAAGCTAGAAAGGTGAACGTGAAGTATTGTTCGGGTAGGAGCAGTGTGGTTTTCCAAGTTCCTGTTACACTGGACGCTGTTATGTCTCTGTAAAAAGCAAGAGCCACACGGTATGCACATGCATGTTAGAAATGCTATTGACTATCTTACAGGGATGAATTTAATGTTTCTGCATGAATGCATTACCCTGTGCTGTATACATGACAAGCTGTTGTTTTTAAGGAATTATCCAACATGAGAATTTCCAAATTCTCAATGACTCCATTAAAAAAGTAAAACCTAGAAGATCTTTGGAATCAGCAGGATCTACAAGCATAGCTAAATGCCTACGCTTGTGTGTACTGTAAGGAAACACGAGCATAGCTAGCACGCAAGCTAGCTATTTACTAGCCAGAGACAACAGGGAGCTAACTTTTCATTTATTAAGCTACAAATGGAAAATCTGAGTCTTTTATGGGAGTCACTGCATATACGTGTATCCTATATGTCTTGTATATTTTCTTACGTGAATATTTGTTGATAGATAAATCTGTTTTTACTGAAGTCTTTAACTTATTTTCACATATCATGCATACAAAGATTGTCATATTGCGCTAAGGGGACTACCCCAAACTAATTTTGCCACAACACACAGCATCTCCTGCATGAATCATATTGGCCTGGCCGTGGAGATACTGTTATAGTGTTTTACTGCTCAGTGGGATTTGCTACTGCCATTTTTAAATGTTTCCCTCTTCAACCACAACTCTGTAAAGGGAAAAAGAATATAACCTGTGTTGGCTCACCTTGAGGACTAAAAACAAATTCTGAGTAGTTTACTTGTTACACTTTGTTCCATCTTTTACTGACTGCTTGCCAGGACATTCTGTCTTCTCTGTGATATTTCTGTGAAGTACATTCTCATGATGAAAATCATAGCGTCTGAATTTCCTAATAACTTGTTACAGTCAGAATAAAACATGGATGCAGCTACTGTAACGTCATCCATGGGTTTGTGAAGTCTTCTTATGAAGCCTTGACCTGACCACTTATGTTCACTCTGGGTTTCACGCTTACTCGGGTTTATGTGTTTATCCACCACTTTACATTACATTTACATTATTAATCTCTTGCTCTCAGTGTGTCTTTTGTCCTGCCTCTCTCCCCTCACCCCCAATGAGTTCCAGCAGATGTCTGCCGCTCCCCAAGACTCGTTCAGCTGGAGGTTTCTTCCTGTTAAACGTGAGTTTTTCCTTCCCACTGTTCTCAATCACTCCTTGAATGTTTTTTTGTTTTTTTTTTGGGTGGGGGGATTTTGGGTGCTGCCTTTAAGAGTCACCACAGTAGATCATCTGCCTCCATCTCATTCTATCCTCAGCATCCTCCTCTGTCACACCAATCCTCTGCATGTCCTCCTTCACTACATCCATGAAT
Organism: Benitochromis conjunctus; assembly: GCA_015052645.1. Classification (NCBI taxonomy): domain Eukaryota; kingdom Metazoa; phylum Chordata; class Actinopteri; order Cichliformes; family Cichlidae; genus Benitochromis; species Benitochromis conjunctus. The sequence continues at coordinate 59,386 of VOQK01023046.1, forward strand.
CTTCTCTGAGATCTTCCTCGTTTCCTCCTGGCTGGGAGCTTCATCTTCAACATCCTTAGTTCAGTATATTTACTATCACCTCCCCTGCACATGTCAAACTGCTGAATCTGAGCTGTCCCTCTGACTCATTTCTAATCTTGTCCATGCTGGTCACTCCCATGAAAATATTCAGCTTCTGCTACCTCCAAACCATGCAGCCTCAAAGTCTGACTGCCATCTTGTAAACCTAACCTTTCACTCTTCCTGCTATCCTTCTGCCACAAATCACCCCTGACACTCATCTCCACCCTGCCTTGTCCTCTCTTCTTTACCTCTCTACTGCGGTGTCTATTGCATTGGATGGTTCAGGATTTTCCTTGGTTGGCTGAGTAACATTTTCCTCAATCACAACAGCACTGTGACTAAGATCTGTGTTGGCACAAGGATGTCGAGGATTTCTTTGCTTGTGCAGTATTTAACATCATGGCCACAGTTAAAAGCAATAATTGTGTGGATAGTTTCGCCACAAATGCTGAGAGAAATACAGCAGTGGAGTCATTTTTCGTCACTGTGCACATACTATCTCGTGTGCATATAACGCTTGTTTGTGCAAAAATATGCACACACCCTCAGAAGTTCAATTCAAAACATTGTTTGGTTCACAAGGCAAACAGCAATGCTACTGGGTCTTGACAAACCTCTGATTATGCTGCGAGAGCCAGCAGCTGTGTGAACCTCACGGTGCGCTGGCGTGATATCAGAGTGCGTATGCAGATGCGTATTTGTAATCTGCAAGCTTCTAAGTGACACCAAAGCGCAGCAGGGGCGACTTGTTCTTTCCTCTGCAGACATTAATTAAGCACATGGCCATCTATGGCAGGCCATGAAGGCAGGCTACAATCTTTGCTTTTTCACTGTGATAAATTAGGTGGCTTGCAGTCTTAGCCGCGGTATGTGCCTGGAGAGTTTGTTTACACCCTTATCAAAATCTATACACGTATATTTTTTTCCCCAGCAAACATTTTTTATTTTTTTTTTTATCAGAGCTGGCATCCGGGATCTTACTGCGAATGTAGAAGTGGAAGTCTTTGTCAAAGGCACTTTGACGGAGCTGCTGATGGACATTTTGGCTGTTTACATGTGGATCAGACGCCTTGTTCTCTGACCTGTTGTAGAAATGAGCTTGTTTACACGACTGCAGAATAAGAATGGAGGGAAACGGAAGACCAGACAGATATATGTCCTTTTTCTCATTTTTACACAGTCAGGTATGCTCCAGCCAAAGCCTTTTAGCTTCTCGAGACAAGCAGATTTCTGTTTGCTCTGGAGTTAAGCGAGAACTGTGAGCTCACACTTAATTAAATGTCATCCACCTCAGTCTGCTGCTCCAGAATTTGAAATTTATGTGGTCTCTACATGTCAACAGCACAGACTGTCTTGTCTTTCAAAAAAAGTTTAGAGAATCAAGGGGCTCTGGATCCCTGTAATGACATTTAATTTTATTGAAACGGAAAACAAAGGGAGAAAATTGAATGCGCTTGCGTTGAACAATGCATTATAGAAAAAACATGATAAAGCACTAATTAGACTCGGACGCCCAGTGTAATCGTGAATGACAGCAAATGTAGTAACAATAATTCTTCTTTGATTAATTCACTTTACCTTTAACTTCATTTTCTGCAATGCAGTATCCTTCAGCTAAACCTTAAAGTTACATTTGCATATGCAAAATACAGTTACAATTTCACTTGTTTTGCTATATTATACATTATTAATGACCTAAGGGTGTCACCAAAGTCATGGCTTTAGTACACAGAAGCTATTTTTGGTCATTTTTCGGTGAATTTGCCTTTTTTATTTAGATCATTTTGTCGGGTCCTTAAGTTGTTAAACAGCTTTGTATGGTCGATGCTAAGCGCTGTGGAACCATTCCCGTGTGACAAATTTCTAGGCTAACATGCTACCTCTGAGCCGATGCTAGGTATGCTAGTCTCTTGATGCTTGACTTTTTGGTTTTTTTTATATGTTATCTCCATTTCTTTGCATTTAGAGATTTCAAGGTGTCTTTCGACTGGCTGGATAATCATCTTTTTTTTCTCTTAAGAGTATGTGTGCGCATGCACAGTATGTCGGGTTCGAGGTTGCTGCCTAACATGTTTTCTTTTCTTGGACTGCTAGTGTCCAGCTGGAAAAAATTTAAGACCACCACAAGTTTTTCCCTGCATTGCTCATCACATTATACATATGGGAGGGGGCGAACTAGTATTGCATTAAAATCATAACCACACAAAAATCTAGACAAGTAATGACAAGTCATTCCCTCACAAGTTTATCTGTGTGGCATTTGAAACTGAAGTGAGAAAATATTTTCAGGGTTTGGCCACAAGTGTATTGCCATGGTTAGTCTGTAACTAACAGTGCTAACAGTCCAGAAAAGAAGTTTATTTTAATTCTAATTTCAGGAATTCCAATTTTGGGCATATACAGAAAAACTAGAAAACAGAAAAAATATGTAAATTTTACCACAGCTTTAAGTTTAGCAGGCGTGGCCATTTCATTTCTACCTGCTTCAATTATCAGACACTAGTAGGAACGAAGTGTATTCAGACTTCATTTGGGATTCGGGTGACGTCAACACGGGACTATAAAACTCTCTGACCTTCTTCTTAAACCACTGGTTTACTACTACATGTTGTTCGTGGACAGGAAGTCGTCATGAACAACACGACCGACTGGCATCTCAAACAGATTTTTCTTTAGTGATTGACACTTCTGTAGAAATGCTTTCTTGCTCCATCCCCAGGCTGCCATGGCCTTAACTGTAATCTTCCATTCTGTTTTATATTTCCTGCCGTGAGTCATCAGGTATATATAAATACTTTCCAAAGTCTATCTACTCCAAGCCCGATCTATCACTGAGCCTCTACTCAAACTTCTTAAGCCTGAATAAACAGCAGACTTCACCAGAAGCCTCTCCTGCGCCACCTCAACGGTTAAAATGTCACTGTGACATAACATCAGCTTTACTCAATGTTGACTTTTTGTCTCTGGGTAAAAGATTATCAGCAGTTGTTGTTTTGTATTAAAAGTCAATACCAAACTGTTTCTCTGGGTTTCTTGCCAGGAGGTTACTGGAGAGCCCGAGAGGGGCACAAATCTATTTCTGGTTCACTGACTGACAGGATGG
>VOQK01023046.1:70897-88484 GCA_015052645.1 Benitochromis conjunctus
AATACTTTTATCAATACCGAGATATCAGCTCTTCTTGTCAGCGTTAGGAGGCCTCAGCGTCTGCTGTAGTTGACACCTCTATGGTGGCCCTAACGTGCAAAACAAATCCAGATGAAATACTTACAACAACAAAAATGATAAAGCACAATCAAATTTGAAAAACAAAACTACCCAACGTGAATTAGAACTGTTGTGAATTTGCACGCAAAATAAATGCCCGTTTCAGGAATTAACGGTAACTTTGCATGTTGAATAAGTGATTGTCGCTATGTTAGCGAAACTAAATCATAATATATTTAATATAATGTATGTATTATATTATAAATAGATCATAGAGATTAACAGATATTTTTAAATAGAATATTTTAAAATGTGAGCAACTTATTTTGGCAGACAGCCACAGTGCAATGTCTTCATATAAAAAACCCCAAAACATGTACGTTACACAATGATGGTGAAAGCATGGATGCTAAAAAAGAAAAGAAGCTTACATTAAAGTTAATGCAAAAGAAGAAAACGATGTCGGCAGGCTTATATCAACATGCACCTGATCTGTTAGCGCAGGAAGGCGATCAGCGCAGTTACTGGAAGAAATGGCGATAAAGGCGATAACATCCAGAAAGCATTAAAGGGTATCAGTTTCATATCATATCGTTTATATCAGTTATTTAATAAATGTTGCCAGGGCATTAGTCAATTTACAAATTCAAATGCTGTTTTCTAAGAAAGCCGTTGTATTGAATGTGATTTTATTACGCTCATCTTTAAGTTTAAATATGTGGGTTTGTATTTTCTAATACAGTGAGTACAGCCAGTGCATCATCACTGCATTGTACAGATGGTTTAAGGTCATTTAGATTAGTTTGCGAACAATGACCAAATTCAGGTAAGACAACACTGACGAATTCTGGACTTGTGTGCGACACATTCATATCATTCATACAAAAAAAGAAGAGCTTTGAATGTCCTTCAAGAAGCCTGGAGAACTGTTCCTGAAGACGACTTAAAGAGAACGTTCAGACTGTGCTAAACAATAAAGGTGGTCGTAACAAATATTGACTTTCAAGCTCATTCGATTTTTATTTTTTTGCCATATATACATTTCCATGTATGTGTGCATAAATTTGAATACATCACTGCACTTAAATCCCAAAACAAAATAGGAAAGAAAGGTGGCTCAAGACTTGCACAGTACTCCACTTTTGGAGCTACGTTCAACGGTTCAAACTGTTGTTAAAGGAATCTGACTAGCATTTATATAATCTTATTCCTGCTCTTCAAAGTGCTTAGGATTACACTTCACCCAAAGCCATACAGTTATATAGCCTTTTATTTAATATACCTTACAAACAAACCTTTATTCGTCACATACACAATCATACAGAGTACAACATGCAGTGAAATGCTTATGTCGGAGCAGACGGGCTGCAGACGTGGCCGCGCCACCTCAGGGCTTGGTTTTAGCATGGGGGGGTGTGCCACTAGGCGGGAATCAAACTTGCGACTCCCGCTCCAAAAGTGTGCAGTCTTACAACTAGGCTATCCAGCTGCAAACTAATTATATTACCTCAGACCATCTGTACAAAGCAGTGATGATTGTGTTAAAATGCTTTATCCATTTCAGAGCCACAGTCACTTCCAATTTAGCGTCACCAGTTAACCTAAAGCTACTTTCGGCTGCTCCTTTTTTCACAAGTTGTCACCACAGCGGGTACTCCACATATTTGATTTGGCAGGTTTTTTTACACCACAAGCTCTTCCTGACACAACCCCAAAGGGATATAGACATGCTTATTTTTTTGTGTGTGTATCTGAAGTATTAATCTTTCAATAGCCTTTACAATTATAAATACACTTTCAGGTTAGGGTAGTCAAGGACTCCGCTGTTGCTCTGTGACAGTTTATCCATTTCTATATCAGAAAATCTTCAGCCTTCACCTTTTTAAGCACCTTTTTTAAAAATATCTGCATTATTCTGTGAGCCAGAAACAAGGTACTATGCAAGAGGTGTGAAAGAGTATGAAACAGGTCAGATCTCTGCGTAAGAAATTTAAAAATTGCTTGATTTAAATGTAACAATCAAGTGTGTGTCCACAAGGCACACATTTTCATGACAGCTGCCAGGATGCCTTCCAATAACATGACTGGAAGAGAGCATTATAAGAGAAAAGCATGCACATTACTATTCACGTGTGATGTCCAGTTTTTACTAATGTGCAACAAACGCTCATCTGGTCACCTAGAGTTGCCTCAGTTGATTTATAATCTCAGAGTAAAGAGAGGTAATGAGGTCATTTCTGTTGGAGGGTCTTTTAGGAAATAGAGGGCAGTGCTGCCTTCCTCTTGCACTGAGTGATCACCTGCACTCAAACTGATGCAATGGCGGCAGTGAAAACCATCCTCTGTAATAACCCACAGGTCAGAGTGATAAACTGCCTGCGGGGCTTTGAGGGCAGAAGTTGCACTATGCATGCAAATACCTCTTTGCTGGCCAAGAAAGGGAATTTTCAGTGGATTTAAGGCTATTATTTATTCAAAGGCATGCTTCATTATCAAATGAAACAAAAAAACTGCCATGCTTTACGTCTGAGGCAGGTACCAAGTTATCAACTTGGATAACAAAAAAGGTTTTTTCAACACAGAACTGCCTCTGATCTTCTTTGAACCTTCTACAGTGCCAATAAACTGGCAGTGACGGGACTTTTCACTAGTAGAAATGCTTATCACGGGTGATACTCTCATCTCTTCTGGCACATGTTTCCCACAATTTAGACATCAATAAAAGGTGTCTGAATGCTATCGGTTGTGTTTGCCTTTTTGTATTTAGTGAAAATACTCCAACCAAAAGCCCCTAAAATTAATGTTTGTGCCTTCTCTTCACTATGGTGTTCAAAAATCACGCCACGCCATTCACTATGCAGAGAGAGGGAGAGAGGCTATCTTTACTGCTGTGTCTATGGTTATATTTTCACTTTCTGTATCTGCAAACGAGGCCATGCTGCAGCGTCACTGTGCTTTCTCTCTCCAACTTGAGGGCTGCCTAATAGAAACACAGACAGGCAGTCCAACACTCGTGTGCTTGGCACAGTCATCACTTCTGTATTTTGGACCGAGGATGACTTTGTCTTGAAAATTACAATCTGGCTGTGGGCAGACCAGCAGATATACATGGAGATACTTTTGGCTAACAGTGCCTTAAGGGTGTTTGTTGATGTCAAAAAACAAATGGTGGCTAATTTTGTGTTGTTACATTTTTATTTTGCTGTTAATATCCAGTATTGGCTGACGGGGTTTAGTATTGTCATTTTTCCATCCTTGTATCTTCAACCCATCCATGATTCAGACATAAATTCAAAGCAGTGCATAAATTACTATGTTCCATTTTGTCCAACATTTTTCCTTCTTTAGTACAGTTTAAATGAATTTTCCAAACTTTTTTGAGTTACAGATGAGGATAAATTATTAATTATTTTTAACACAGCTTTTCCAAGTATACTAAAACCACCTGCTTGAAGTTTTCTTTCAAAATCTTCTCATATCCTTTCTTCTTCATTCCTCCCAACATGATGATGTTCCCATTTCCAGATGCACCAAAGCAGCCCAACTACATAATAATATTCCCCAGACTGCATTTCACTGTGGGCCCTGTGGTGTTCTTTGGGTTATACGCCTCTCCATTCTTTCTCCAAACATAAGCAACATCTCTGCGGCCATAGAGCTCTAGTTTCATCTCATCTGACCAAAGGATGCAGTTCTGCTATGCATACTCTTTCTCCAGGTTGTCTTTCTCATACTTGAGTCTGGCTTGAAGGTGTCTCTTCTACAGAAGTGACGTTTTTCTTAGTCTGCAACCTAAGAGTCCATTCCTGAGGATGAGCAAGACTAGTGATAGTCTTCTTTGAGACTACAATTCCCAACTTGGCTAAGTCCTTCACTTGTGTCGTGACATTTGTTCTGGAGTTTCTGGTAGGGATGTTCCAGACGATTAATTTCACCCATAAGGCACTGTTAACCAAAAATATCTCCACATTAAGTTAAATCTCAAAACTGTTGATTGGAAAATGTCAAAAACTGATAACAAAGGCATTTTAAACCATTTATCACTTTAAAAAAAATAATGAATCATGCTGCTTGAATGTGCCTCACCTCGCAACGTGATATTCCAGACAGACAATATAGAAGAAAAACACTTGAAACAAACCGATGTTGCTACAAAAAATGCTCATATATTACTAAAATGTGACAGGTTAACATCCAAAAAACGAATAAACACTGAAAAGCGTGGTGCGTTGTGCCGTGCATTATGAATGATGCGCACTCTTCAAAATTTCATAACAGACACTTCAATAAAAGTTCAAATTTAAAAGAACAAAACAATAAATCATCCTGACATTTTCTTTCACTTATCTGAAGTCAGGTTGCGGGGGCATTAGCAGGGAAGCACAGACCTCCCACTTACCACGTCCTCCAACTTATCCAGGGAAACATTAAGTCTGTCCAAGGCCAGCCTATAGATGTAATCTCTCCAGCGTGTCCAGGTGTTCTGGGAATCCATCCTACTTGACAAACCATCCTACCAGCTGTTTCTGTGCATGCGCTGCACATGCGCACAACGCTAAATTAAGTGCCAAACCGGCCTACCTTTGTGAATATGAGCTAGAAGCACACTCTGATGGGTAAAGTTAAGTTCCTACCTATTTAAATTTATGCTGGAATTATTGTGTGACAGCAGAAATGTGCATAAACTACATACGGTAGGACGTTTTGCCAAGGTAGCTTCTCCTTTTGAAGCTCCTTTTGATGTGGAGGTGTAATTTACCGGCATTGGGCATCAAACCTTTTACAATTAGATTAAATGACTAGTAAGTGTGGTCCGATGAGGGACAACAGTGACCATTAGTCAGCTAGTCGCGCACATCCCTAGTTTTTAGACACATCTCTCACTATTCTTCTGTCCAGCGTCTTTGAAATCATCCTACCTCTGCCAGGCTTGTTTTTATACTGCGTGTAAATTGTAAGATAACCCACACTTTTGGTTGTTTTGATGTTACAAGCTTTGAGCATTACAAAGTTAAAGCCCATCACCGCACAGTAGTGATTTGTGCTATGGCTCAGTTCAAAAAGGTCAACATTTCAGAGGGTTAATAACGCTGACCCTGAACATTTTTGTCTGTTACTCTATGCGAATATAAACTATTTATGCTTTCTAAAGAGAACATGTGTGAAATATTCCTATATGTAAGATTTAAGTTCCACATTGATGCGCAAATGGCTCAAAATATGTTCATATGTGTGGAGCTACTTTATATGTTAAAGTAAGGATTTATTTTTATCTTGCAGCTACCTGGTAAAACTTAGAAACACGAAGCTTTTGTGTAAAAAACTAATTTGTGCTTTTTAAGACTGAAGTTTTCAAAAACTTTCGACTTCTGGACACAAAGTGTTCATTAATTCTTATTTCTCTGCTCTATTAACTAGTTTACTGACTTCTTCCGATTACTTGTTGATATATAGGCCCATTAGTACCATTCAGTGGGTAGACATCCAGCTGCTTGCGTGGCACCTGAAGCCATTCATACACATCTTTGACAATACAAACTCATTAGGGCTGACTGGTGATTGACTGTCTCTAGATGGGATCTATGAGAAAGTGACTCAATTAATGATGACCAAACGGGCAATCATTGATTAAGAAGGTAGCAGGCGTTAATCTGCGCCGTGATAAACATCATCATTTGCGGTTGGGAGCAAGTCTTCCTCCTAAGTGCTCACTTTGGGATGTGACGAGGAGTGGAGAAGGGGAGTTTTTCTGAGGACATCCTCAAAAAAACTCAACATTATAATTAAATCCTCTCTAGTTCGCGAGAGATGGATGGGTTCTTGTTTTCCGTCCATTTCCAAGGAGGAAGCAGATCAGCCCTGATGCGATTCAAGTGCACTCAAGTGCCAGCGTAGAGGAAATGAAAAACCATGGGAAATTACTCTTAAGTTAGAAGAATATGGCATCTTTAACAATCAACCTCAAAAGACTTCAAAGAAATTCAGCTTCCTTTTCTGTAATTGCTGCTGTCTGGAGTTACAGCTTTTTAAGGAGTAATTCAAGTGCCTATACTTTGATCTTTGCAGTTACAATTCAAAGTTTAAACTCTGCTTAAGCACAGTTTCTAATTCGTGCAAAGAAGTTCCTACAAGACCTTACTTTGCGTGCTGGATCTCGTTGTATTTCACTACCAACAGTCACTTCCTGTTTTTGTTGTTGGTTAACACTGTGTTGGCTTCTTTTTTATTGTTTATCCCTCTCTTAACTTTGTCCTTCTATCCCAGCTTCAGTATCTAAGTAGTATTTGGACAGTGCAGTGTTGATTCATGGCAGTTCCCTCACAGGTCTCAACACAACATCCCATCTCTGTCTCCAAGATCATTCTTCACTGGAATCTAGAGTTGGGATATCGTCCATACAAGCTGGTTGCAATAAGGCATCAATTCTGAAAATACTTCTATATTTTTTTTTCTGCCAAAAGGACCTTCAGAAACGTAACTTTGTCAATATCATAAGTTTTTTTCTTCTTCTCCCCAACAGAATCTTTTCTAAGAAGGTGTTTGGAGCTGAGACTCACTATCCTTGAAATGTTCAAAAGCGTCTTTAAAAAAAAAATTAATAACTGATATCAAGGACAATACACACAGATTTAAGAGACGGAGATGGTTTCTATACCCAAGTATTTTTTCCATATTGAAAGCCAAATTTTTTAGTGACACGCTGGAAATGGTGCCACAACAGACATTAACCTCACATCTCAATGAATTCAGGGATACCCAGCATTCATATATGCATATATATTCTTATTATCTGTGCCTGCCCATTGATCAAATGCAGATTAAAGGGATACATGGCTAAATATATAATATGTTAAAACTTGGGAATCTTGAGTGATTGAAAAAGGTTTTCCCAAAAGCCTTTTTGCAGCTCAACTCCATGTTGCTGCACCTTTCACCCAATTCCCAATAAAAATTTAAAGTAATCACTGGTGGCTAAAGACCTTTGCACAGTATTTCAGAATGCTATTGAATGCCACTGCACTTTAGTGATTAAAAAGGTTCGCCTGTGCATATTTATTTATATGCATGCCTATTCTCTCCTTCAGTGATCTATAGTAATGCACAATTATAACTGACACTGATACACGAGAGAGAGTGCACTCACAGAAAGGTTTTATGTCAATAGCTGCCACATCCAGAGCAGAGGGATGTCCACCCAGATCTGACTTTGTCATAGTTAATGTGAAGCGACATCAGTCGCTCTGGACAGTTCTGAATGTAAATGTAAGTCTTTGTACGTATAAGAATTCCGTCATTGTTGCTACGTGCACACAAATGTACACCTACGGGACACTACAAATCCCAGTTTAATCCGTGGTCACGGGCAAAACAAAGATCAGACAGTCTTCAAACACCATAAGCCATCTGTGTGAGCCATTGTTCCTGCTCGCTTTCCTTTGCAGTAGCTGACATCAATTCTGTCTGATGTTAAAAGTGCTCCCTCGGAAACGCAATCTTTTGATCTCGACAGGATTATCTTTGTTCCATGAATAAATGAGCAAGTAAACACGTAAACACCGCCATTGATCTCCTATTATATTGGTCTTCTATACCGCAGTAAGTATTACAATAAGTATATTGACTGTGGTGTATTTTACAAAAAGCAAACAAATGTAGGTCTTGGATTAAAGCTTTTACAATTAAAATCCCTGCGGGTCAGCTTTGCTTGTACGTCTCTAGATGTCTGACAGTTTCGTCAACTTCAGTCTGAATTTTCAGCTTTAATCTGACAATATTTCCAGCCACACATTCAGCAGCAGATGCAGTTTTTATTTTGGAGCGGCGGTTTCAGAGCACCAGTACTTCAGCTGATTATACTGAATGAAGCAATCCATTTTCATATGGAGAAAAACTGAGCAAGGACTTCAGAGACTGCAGTCAGTAAACATGATGTAAATGACGCTTTAGTGTAAGGCTCCTTTTAATCTCACAAATAGATATTGGGAAGTGTGTCAGCTGGTTCAGTATCAGCAGTAACGGCAAGTGTTCGCGTTGAGAAAGTTGCATTTTTACACACTAAATGACTGAACAATAGTTTTCTTCATTACACTGCTTGGCTTTCATTTTGAAAATTGATGAAAGACTTGATTTATGTAATGGGCAGCTATAAAAGTATTCATTTCCCATTTTGATTTGCTGGCAACACTTCCAGGAAGAAGTTTCATTTGAGCTCCACGGGGGAGGAGAGAGTGCTGCCTAGATTATTTCTTCAAGTGCTTTGATGAGATTATTACGCACAAAATCTATGATGCCTGTTACTATCAAAGCTTTTTATGGCACATGACTGGAAAGAGAAGAAAGCGAAAGCCAGGAGAAATATGCGGCAGCCACAACAAAGCTTAACACAAGCAGTGTCAGACTATATCAGGCCGCAGGGGCAGATTTAGGCAAACTCGGGCATCATCGTGTCATATTTTTTTCTCTTTTATGTAAGCGAGAGTACAGCGATTGGGTGCCAGGTGGAATTATTGTAAAAGCCTACGTGACTTTAGTCGCTTTCCGCACAAAGCAAATAAAAACAACGCCTTCTGTTAGAAAAGGTTTTTTTTTTTTTTATAGTCCTGTGTGTCAATCTGGTGTACTCCAAGGTTACAAAAAACATGCATACAATAAAACAATAAAATGCTGTTTTTACTCTTAAAGTGGCCCTTGGTTGTCTGACATGCACCACTGCATAGGCTACTGATGATATGATGCATTATGGGACTCGGAGAAGTCTGTTTTACAGTCATCCAAGTTTACCACTTATCATGTCTACACCAGTGTTATTATAAATATTACTGGGAGTAAGTAATAACGGTCATGTTCATTTATTTCCACAAGCATGAACCTAATTAAAATGATTTTCTTTTCTGTTAGTCCGTGTGTAACCTTGGCGACTGCAAACGCTTGTGTCGTTTAAAATCGTTGCAGCGCAGACTCGGATCACAGAATAATCCAATAACCAAAAGATTTTTCTAATGTTTACTCTTTATTTAGTTTCCATTCTTTATCTTGTAGGGCTGTGACTAACGTTTGAGGGTCCGTGTTTTCTGGGAACGCATACTGGTGGAGTCCCATCTGTTGTCACTTGCCTTGCGGTCATCAGTGTAATTCTGCCAAGTCCATCCCATGATTCGGTAGCTTGCAGAACCACCTTTAGCAGGAATAACTTGAAGTCAACAATCTTTTTCTTTGTGACTTCAGTAGTCTCTCATATTGTTGTGCAGGACTGTAGTCTCACTCTGTGTTGCTTCAGTTCATTAAAGCTTGTGCACACTTATTTATGCACAGCTCTCTTAAGGGCCTAACATAGCATCGATCAGATCTGGACTGGATCTGGACAATCTGGACTTTGCATCATTGCAAAACGTCAAATCTTTTCTTTATTTTAGTCATTCTGATTTACTGCTGTGCTTGGGATCATTGTCCTGTTTCTTGACCAGTTTTTAGCCAAGTTTAGTTGCCGGACAGATGGTCTCACATTTCACTCTAGAATACTTTGGTATACAGAGGAGTTTGTGGTTGACTCAATGACCGACAGGTGCCCAGGTCATGGTCAAATCATCACCCCGCCACCACCGTGCATGTAGGTATGAAGTGTTTGTGCTGAGATGCTCTGTTTAGTTTAGAAATCCTTTCAAACAAGCCACTCTTCATTATTTTTCTAATTGTTCTGTGATGAACATTAACATTTAACATGCAAACTGAGGCCTATAATGTAATTTCTATAGAAGCAATAAGGGCGTACTTACTTATTTACAGGACCGTATAGAGTCCCTTGAAAACCTTGTCGTTCACGTGACTGAACTGAACTAGTTCAGCATATGTACAAGTAGTCCATGATCTAAAAACAGAGACTATAGACTTTTCTAAACACAATTGTGAATATTTTTTCTCTTTGTGCTCTGACAAATGTGAAAATCGTTTACATGGTGATCGCAGGCACACAGTTCCAGCTGTGAGCCCACGTAGAGCTGTGTTCAATTCTTTTGATTGTGAAGGGCAGCCAATCAAAACAAAGCTAACTTTAAGGGAACAGGAACCGGAAGGAGTTTGCATATCTAGGGTACAAGCTTTGCTTTTTTTTTCAGCATTTTATTTCATGTTATTTTATAGACATTTATTCTTTAATATATTATTCATATCTTTTTGCATTTCTTATCCACTTTAAAGTTTACTCTGTTGTGTTTTGTTGCACTTACTGCCAACGTGGGACAGTTTTCCAATTTTGTTGCACTACTGTACTAACTATGACTGCGCAATGATAATAAAGAGTTATCTTATCTTATAGTCACCTTCAATGGTGAGCAGTGACTTTTAAAGCTGGAGCGTGAGCTTAGATTTTACATAAATAATGACATTATGCATTAATGTAGAAAATCCAAAATCCAGCCTGTTCTCCAACAAAGACATGACTGGGATACCGTGATATTCACTATTCAACTGTTTTAGCACCGCTTTCAAACCTAAATTCAATTGAAAAACTTAATTGCAATAGTGTTACTTAGAAGACTACAAAAAATCTCTTCACCAAGAAAGTTCTGTGTCAGAGAAAAGCAAAGTGGTTGACAAGCCAATAAAAATATAAAAAAATAAAATCTGGTGTTAGAGAGACAATGTTGTAACTGGGTAGGGAAGAAGGACAGCTTAGTGTTTGAGAAAGTGAAAAAAATATATTTTGGTTTGGAAAAAAAGCAAAACTACAATAAAATAAAAATAATTCAGAGGAAAGGGAGTAAAGTGAAAAGGAATCATGGGCAGTGTTGCAATCAGTGGCATTTTTCTTAAAGCATTCTCTGTAAGCAGGACGGGAAGAAAGTTATTCAGCCTGTTACAAACTAAAATAGGATGGAGAAAACAGATGGATGAGGAGGAAATAAAAACACCTACTGAATACAGCAGCTGCATGATACACAGAGAGAGAACTGAGGAGAGAAATTGGCTATTGGGAGATAGGAGGTACCTATATAGGCTGACCATATTTTCTGTCTTGGGGAAAAAAAGAGAAATAAACACAAATGGATGTTTCTTTCATTAAGTGCCACGATGTTTATACCAGAAGAGGAAAAAGCTAAGGCAGTGAATTAGAAAGATGGCCCGCAACTGAGACTAGGAGAGATGTCACTTCTAATACTGTTCACTCGGTTAAAAGGACTTCTTCAATGTCTAATTTAAGTCACTGAAGCAGAGACTGTAAAGGTGGAGTCATTTCATTTTTCTTTGCTAAAGCTTCATGATCAAATCAATATGATTTTGGCCGGAAGTATCGAGATGCATTTGGTTAATGAAAGTTAAACCTTAAAACAGACATAACTAAACGATCAGCTGGACTGGGTCAGTGGTTTAGAAATGGGAGTAATTAGAGTGTCCTGTGAAATATAACCAAGAGACAAAGTTTGATAAATGACTGAGTTCTCTGTGAAAATCCTGCTCCGTCCTTGATGCACGACGAGACAGCTTCCTACCCTCTCTGCCTACTGTAAGCCCCTTTATTGCCTTCGTAGCTGGAAAGCTCGGCCGAGTTATTCTTTCAAACAAACACATTAGGAGGAAAAGTGTTTTCTCCCAATTTCACCGTCTTCTCTCTCCCAGGCTCTTTCCCACGATGCACCTAACAAGATAGGACAGCCAATCGAAGTGACCCGCCTTAAGCTTGCCGTTTCCCTTGTCTTGTTTGCTGTTTGAAAAGCAGCCCACACTCTTACAGGCTATTTAGCCAGTGCAATAATGACAGAGGCAAACATCCAAAACAGCACAAATGGATACGGTAAAAGGCTCTGAGAAGAAAGCAAAACAACACCTAAGCAGCCCTCCTTTGATTTTTGTTTTTTGTTTTAAATCACATGTGAAATTGGGGTCTGTAGGGGGAAGTGCATGGGATCAGTGAGAGAAAAACATTTTTATGTGTCTGTATCGCTTCACATATATTCCAGCTTCAAAGTGTATCCGTGTTGCATGCATATACACATCAAAGCTTCTTTTTGCTTCCTGTGCACGTGTGCATTTGCATAAGTGCATGTTTAACAAATTGTCTGGAGAATTTAATAAAAAATACACTCTAGTTAGCTAAAAGCTAGCGTTTGAGCTAGCTAAAAGTAGCAATTTTTCAAACAACGACGTTAGGCTACAAGAGTTGTGGTACTGTTTTGTGATTGTGTGTGTGTTCAATGTTGTTATTCCCTTCAGGAGAATTTAATTTATGTGTTGTCAAAGGTTTGTTAAGTTGCAAATGTTAAAAAAAATATGACAGCTAATAAAATAGTTGGTCAAATATTGCAGCTATCACTTCCAGTGAGCATTTTGCTGTGTTCACTTTAAGACAGCACTACTCTCACTAAATTCACACATTATACAAGTACTCTACATAGTGTACTTGCATAGTGTGTATCACATAATAATGGTATCACAATTAAAAAACAGTCAGAGAGTCATAGAAGCTAGCTAAACTTGCTAGTCTAAACTAGCAGTAAATGATAACAATTTTCCAATCCAAAGATTATTTTTTAGTTTTTATTTTTTTAAAGAAAAACCTAAAACAAACAAAAAGAAAACAAAAAAGCCAAATCTATATGAATACTACACAGAAGATGCTGCAGCAGCTGTAACCATCTTTGTCTTTGGAATTTTCTAGCTTTTTTTGCCCTCCCCGAACAAAAAACAAGGCGGCTCAATTCAAACTATCAGGAGAGAAACAAGCACATACACTGTCATGCAGCAGAACTGCACAGTCTCAACATAAGAATACCCAAGACCAAGAGCTGAAGAAGTTATCTGCGTTTGTATATTGGCTTATGTAACCGTGTGCGTGTCAGTCTTTCAAATGAGAAGCGAGCTCGACTAGAGACGTTCCATCTGCGCTCCATTCTGAATGAATTTCAGCAGAATTGCAAAGCAGCACCACAGGAGGACCATAAGATAAACAGCGAGAAAAAACAAGAAGAAAAGAATGATGTTTTAGAAAAGAAAAGTACAGCCTGAGGGTATTTTCGCTCGTGCTCTGCTGGGTTTCTTTGAAGCGAACCGTGGTGTGATTGTAATACTTGTGCTGTTTATTAGAGCAGACGAGAATGAAGCGCTAGCAAGGACGCCGACAGTCAGAGCACCTGAACAGGAGAATGGTGATACATTTACAAGCACCTTGAGGTGAAAGCATAAAATAAGACCAGTCAAAAAGCTATAATGTTACTAGCAATATTGCTAATGATAAAAACAAAAAGCAACATTATTAGCCTCTTGACGTGTTTGACCAAATGCCAAAAAGGCAAATACAATAATATTAGGCACATTCTACATGGTGACAAACCGATGAATCGCTAAAATCTACAGTCAGATTGCGGACAATTCTCTAAATGCTATTTGTAAAATAATATCAATGAAAAAAATTTCTGTTTGGGCCATTTACTTTATAACCATAGCTAGGCTTAGAATGTTGGGAAATATTTACATCCCTTACATTTTAAGTCCTTTTTTGGCCAGTAATATTTGTAAAACATGTTAACTTTTCACTTAGTTCCTGGTTGCATTTTATCCAGGGGCATTTGAATAGAATGTCCAAACACAGGAGACTGACATGTTCTGGATTTCTTTCCAATGATTTCAAAGCAGAATTATGGTTGTTCATTATCTGAGATTATATCCCCAAAAAAAAAATTAAGTTAGATTTGACTACTGTAATTCATTATTATCAGGTGGCTCTGAAGGCTCCCAGAACAGCTTTCAGTTGATCCAAAATGCTGAAGTGAGACTTCTCACAGAGATTAGAAAGAGAGATCATATGTTTTCCATCTTGGCTTCTCTTTATCGGCTCCCTGTTAAATCCACAACTGATTCCTAGAGTTTCTAAAAGTATAACAAGAGGCAGAGCCTTCGACGTTTAGGCCTCTCTCCTGTGGAACCGGCTCCCATTATGGATTTGTGAGACAGATATTCTCTATACTTTTAAGATTAGGCTTAAAGCTTTCCTTTTTTAATAAAGCTTATAGTTAGGGTTGGATCACATGATCCTGAACCTCTCCTTAGTTATGCTGCAATAAGCCTAGGCTGCTTTGAGCTTCCCACTTCTTCACTCAATTCTCACTCTCCATTTGTTTATACACCATTATTGCTTGTAATCATTAGTAATTATGAAACTCTGGCTCTTTCGTATACTGTGTCTTTTGTCCTGCCTTTCTAATATTCTAGGGTGTTTACCCTACACTATAAAGCCCCTTGAGGCAACTCTGCTCTTCACTGGCGCTTTCTAAGCAAAACTGAACTGAGTTGAACCGAATTTAACCACAAGTGCTTTCCACATCCAAGTTTCATCCACTTCTACTGCTCCATCACACTGCCATGTTTTTGGCAGCATAGCACAAGTTTCACAGACAGAAAACATCTCTCTTTTCCCCGACAGGACTTCAGCGTATGTAGCACCAGCCTCGGGTAGGCAGACAGAAGCAGATGGGTTACTCCAAAGCAAAGCATCGTGGCAACAAAGTGAAAAAAATCTTTTCATCTACATAGACCCAAAAGGAATACTATAAGCAAACTACTTCATTATTATTTCAACAGCATTTGTATAGAAAAGATACTGTCCAATGCTGTCCCAGCGATCACTGTGAATCCATGCACTGACTGCAGTCTGGAACTGCTGACTGTGTCGCTAGATGGGCCACATTTAGAGTCTTTCTGTTTTTGGGACACCAACATCCACCTGTCCCTTTCACCTCATGCAGCTGTGCTTCTTGTCTCTCAGCTTGAAAACCTGTGGTCTCAACTAAGCACGGGTGCGCACAAGCCCTGAAGCAGTTTTAAAGGGGCACTGCACTAATGCACTGAAGTCAAGGCTGCTGCTCAGGCTTCCTGCAAAAAAAACCAAAAACCAAAAAAAACACTCTTCCCTTAACTGTTTGAAAATCCTGATAATTAAAACCACTATCCGGGTACAATCTTGTTTGGGAGCATGATCCTATTAGAGATGAATAGTTTCAATAGTTCACCCTTTACAGCTCCTTTCACTTAGTGGAATATTGCTTTAACACTTAATATCTGTTCTCCAAACTCTCCAGTTAGTTGTTTTGTTTGCTCACTTTTTCTTATGCCTTCAAAAAACTGGCCAGATGTAGACGATGGGCTGTCAAACTAAGGACGTTTTGGCTTTTCACAGCAGAAAAATTCTCAGCTTTTCAACGCACCTATAAAAAACTTCAGAGTAAAGTGCTTCTCTGTGGGATTTAAACCCCGTTCGACAATCATGCAGAGAGAAATCTGTTGCTGGAGAGGCCAGGGCACTATTTCTGCGATGACAGCAGCATCATTTGTCCAGAACGCGAAGCGGCAACAAGGCCTGCTGCGTTTTCAGGCTTGCTTTATCTTGACTGGAACATCTTGCTCTCTTGCTTTTGTTATCGTCAGCACTCTTTCTAGTGGCACGAATAACACGCCACTTAACACAACAAGTTCAAAAGTGTTCTTTGGGGACTTTCAAAAGGCATTTAAGAGCAACTCAAGAAGGCGTCTATGAGAAAGTGGAAATGTTAAAAAAGGGCAAATTACAAGCCGAAGTTTTCCTCGATCACGCTTTTACCTGTAATGTCAGGTTTCTGTGGCATGAAGAACTGATAGAAGGTGGGCTCCGACAGGCCTTTCACGTTGCGCGCTGTGATTTCCACTTCATATCTCGTGTTCCACTGGAGCGGGTGCAGCAAGGCATGGTCCTTTGCACCTGGAACGAGCTTGGTCATCCACTGTTCCTCTTTATCCTGATGGAGGGGGGGAAACAGAGAGGGACAGAAAGATAAAGAATACCAAAGGACAGCCTTATTACCTGGCTTTAATCAAAGCTCTATGCTTCACGTTGAATCAAAGGCGATCAGAGAAAGTGTTGTTGTATTTGATAAACAGCAATTTACCCTTTGTGTTTTTAATCTGGGAGTTTTGAGAGTTACTACAATCAGTCTCGGCTGTGAAACGCCCCCACAGATGTGTTTGAATAGGTATAAAGAAACAGTAATCCTGAGCTAGTCATCGGTATCACAAGTTCTCTTTGTGGCCTCAGCCTTTTGTCTCTGCTCCTTCTCGAGCCTTCATAAAGAAACCGACTGCAAACAAAGCACAGGAAAGTGAAGAGTCAGTCTGAGAGCGTGACGCTGAAAGCATGCCAACTGTACTGTGTGCTTATTAGTCTCGCCTCCTTGGCACTTTTTCCCCCCCTGAGTTTGAGAACCATTAAAAATGGGATTTTACAAAAGTCAAGGTGCAGGACTTAAACATGTGTAACATTTCGTCTGAACTGTAAGATCCTCATTATCGAGTCTGTGCAAAAACTGATTGTAGCAATCCCAGCAGATCAGCTGATCGTCATGCCAACTCACATCACCCAATGGATCAACTAATGCCTTCTACTGTATATAGGGCTTGCTATTTAAGCTACTAAATCTGCAAACTGCTTTGCAACCCACCTCCAGCTCACTCTTTTTATACAGTGTCTGACTAAATCACTGTCACACAGGTATAAAGTAGTATGCAAAACTCAATTCTTTATATTTTTCTAGGACAATGGGAAACACATGCAGTCATTTATTGAAACGTGCAAAGATACATTAATACACAATACATGGCAAAGACAGAGTTCTAACGAGCTTTAAAGTCAGTATTTAATATGGCCAATTTTATTTTCTCTTAGGCAAGCTTTACTTAAAGTTACTTCTTTAAAAATAGTTCTCCAGGCTTCTTGAATGACATTCAAAACTCTCTTCTTTGGATGTTTCTGCCTTTTGTTCTGTTCTCATTCAAGATGATCCCACACTGCTTCCTTGATGTTGCGGTCTGGGCTCTGGGGAGACCAATCCAAACAGTATGTTTGGCAACATTTCCATGCTGAAAAATGAAGCTGTTGCCAATCAGACAATCTTCAAATCTGACAGTACTTTTCTGCATTCACAGTTCCATCTATTTCGATAAGATTCCCAAACCATTGGCAGAAATGGTAAATGGACTAGCTCTTATATAGAGCTCTTCTACTCTACTTAAGCACTCAAAGGCCTTTATACAACATGCCTCATTCACAAATTAACACCCATTCATACAGGCACTTTTCTGTAGTACCTAAGTGCTTTCTATCTAACATTCACACACATTCACTCGACCACCAACGCATCAGAGAGCAACTTAGGGTTCAGTATTTTCTGCAAGGATACTTAGGCATGCAGACTGGAGCAAGCAAGGATCAAATCACTAACTTTTAAACTAGGAGATGACCTGCTCCACCGCCTGAGCTACAGCCACCTCAGAACAGACAGAGCAGATCCTGAACATGACAGAGCCTCCACCATGTTCTACAGATGGGTGTAGCTCCTCGCTGTAGTACCTCTCTCCTGACCTACTCCGTATATTTTCACAACCACATTCCTAAAAATTCAAGTTCGGATTCCTCACTGTAAAAAAAACGAACAAAAAAGTCTGGCTCCATCAATAAATAATGACACTTAAAATATGAGCACAGATCTGTTTTATGTTTATTCAAAAA
>VOQK01023046.1:88504-100318 GCA_015052645.1 Benitochromis conjunctus
TTTATTCAAAAACCAGACCAATACATATTGAGAGTGAGTTTTCATGAGGGTCAGCAATGTCATGTCCGATGTCACTGAGGTAGCAGAATAATCATACCACCAATTATAAATGCCTGCAGATAAAAATAACAATATTCTTCTGCCTAAAGCCATCCTCACTGAAATGCCGTCTGCTTTCAGGCTCTCTGTTCCCCCCACATTGAAGCAGTTTGTGTGTTCCTGGCGCCAGACAGGGGCATTAGATTAGTGGGGTGTGAAGCATCTGCACTGGCATCCTTCTCGGCCTCCAAAAGCCTCGTTGAGACTTCCTGACCCTCTTTTCAGCAGCATGGTTTTATTATTTTAAATCTCTGTCACTTTCTCAATGAGACAGAGAAATGCCTGCTTGGACACATTAGCACTGGGGAGATAGGAGATTTGGACCAGCCTAAATCCACTTAGTCCTGTGGAGAGTTTTTGTGCGAGTGCCATCTATTCTGCTTCCTGGCCTCAACTCAGTCGCTCCCCTTATCTTGTGAGTTTAAGCTGCTTTTTGCATTTTTAACACACACACACATGCATACACTGACACACACACAAATAATATCAACTACTTAAATGGATGAGTGAATCCCGAGAGCTCACGCGTACCCTCATTTAGAACAAGTGAAACAAGGACTGAAAAAAAAGATACTCAAAAGCATCATCTAGTAAACTCAGTCACAACATGTCAAACTCATGAGTACACACACTTCAGTGGAAGGAAAAAGCATTCCCAGTATCGTTTCTGTCTAATAACTGTCAAAAAAAAAAGACATACTTGAAACTATTAGAAAACATTGACTCCTGCTGAATTTGTTGTTCTCATTTTTTTTGATTTTGAAAATAGTTTCCAAAATCTGTGATGGGTTTATTGTCAAAAAAAGAGTAGTAATTGAAAAAAAACCAAAAAACCCTCAATGACAACACAAATGAACAATTGAAACCTGCTTCAAAAGTGCAGCAGCAGAAAACAGTGTTACCAATCACTACAGGTTCTTCATGCTAAATCAGATTAAAGTTACTGGACTTTGAAGCATAAAAAAGGCCCCCAACTCAAAGGATGAACCAGTGTCTATACATAACAGATAATGTAGCAAAAAGAAAATAAGTTGTCAGTTTGTTACTAACAGCCTGTCATAAAAGCACATTATTTGTTCCCATTTCTTTAGATGAATCTATGAAAATGCCAAAGACCACACAGTTTGAGACAGGCATAAAATAGTATTTTGCAAAAACAAAGTGATTCCCAAACAGCTATTAGCTGAAAACTTGTGATATCTCAACATGGTGTTCTTTAAAAACAAATCAGAAAACTGCATAAGTGGGAAAGAAAAGAAGAAGTGCCAGGCCTAAGAAGCTTTCTACACAAGATGAACAATATCTGAAAATCAAAGTTCCCTTTAAGCCAGAAGGGAAAACGAAGGAACACACACATGTAAAGAAAGCTCTTAAAACATGTGGTTATCCCAACTGGGCTTTCATCAAATCAGCAAAGATGCACAGGAAAGAAGGTCAGACATCAACTAGGCAAAAACAGACGGACAAAGGGAACACTGTCATCCCTTATGTAGCAGGTTCATCAGAGAAACACATCCCAGTGTACTTCAGACCCAGCCACACACTCAGACAAAAACTGGTTCATCCCAAATACAAAACTCCCAAACACAAACTACACAACATAGTATATGCTGTGCAGCGCAGACAGGAGTGCTCAGACATCTACATCGGAGAGACCAAGCAGCCACTTCATAAACACATGGCACAACATAGAAGAGCAACCTCCATGGGACAAGACTCAGATGTAGGTCTGCATCTAAAGGTTAAAGGTCGCTCTTTCAAGGATGCCAGTGTTCACAGAGAAGACAGATGGTTTGAAAGAGGAGTGAAAGAAGCCATCTATGTCTACTGTGAAGGACCACCTTTGAACAGAGGCCGTGGGTTATGACACCAACTGGCTGCCATCTATAATCCAGTTTTGAAGAAACTTAAAGAAGTTCAGTCTCTTCAAGCTCCTTAGAACATTTATAGGAAAACACACAGTCGAACACTATCAGCCATGGCTTGGCCTGAAGAATAAAGATGGCCATGCCAAACACTGACTTCCAAGCTCATTAGAATCAAACTCTGTTTTTGCCTTATATACCATATTTCCATGTACATTTGCACATTTCAATACATCAGTGCACCCTTTTCCCCTATTTTCCTTGCAAACTGAGGTAGTTAAAGACTTTTTGCACTACTGTAATTCTCTAATAGGACATAAAATGGTACTTTCTTTGTATTCAGTTTTTACTCTGTCCTTTCACGTTTCTCTCCAAAAAGCAGGTGTAATTTGCTACATGGAAAGGTAGCAATTGTGAGTTAAACTGCTGACCCAAGGATGGAAAAATGAATGAGTGACAAATGAGTAGTGCCGTTGATTTAATGTGACCATTTCACGAGGACAAAAAGGCCATGAAATGACTCACTAAAACTTTCAAATGCATTGACATGACATGAAAAACACCCTTAAAAGCAGCCTGCTATGATTTAAACTTTGCGCTTCCAGCTGATTAATGATACAGAAACACAAATGGAGGCCAGTAATTTGAAGGTTTCAAATTGCTGCAGCATTTTAAGCCATTCTTTCTCCAAAAAATGGGTTAAGAAATATTTTTTGTTGTTGAAAAAAAAACAAGGAAATACAAAATGTGAACCTTCTACCTGTTTTAAATGTGCCTGCTTTTGTTTACCTTGTGCATTAAAGTGGATGGGATTGACTGGATCACGGAAACCTTATTTTAAGGTATTAATGTATCAAACTGGACTTGCCACTTATCTAGGCTCGATATAATGGGACTGTCATCAGCAGCTGTGTTTAACTGTAATAAATCACTCACAGTCTTGTACTTGACTATATACTCCACAATGGGCATGCCTCCGTCGTCCTGCTTGACCAGCCCCAGCCGGTAGGCCCTGCCCATGTCCCTCTGCCCGTGGACTGCTGGCGGACTCGGCTCTCCTGAGGAAGACATGAGGCAGAGGCTTCAGTTGAGATGCAAAACAATATGTCTTTGTGTGTGTTTCTGTGTGTGTGTGTGTGTGTGTGTACGTGTGTGTTGGAATGTGCATTCCCAAGGAGGGGAGCAGGTGGCAACGTGAGATATGAGATAAGGATGCAGTACAAGGAGAAAGAAGGTTTAAAGCTGAATTAAATTCATATTACAAGGTAACTCCGACTGCCTGGCTATAATTAATGTTGACTCCAGGTTTTTATTATTCACTGTATTTTGCTAATTGGGTCTTCTTTCTAACATTCATTCTCGGTAGCTGCACTGCCGTATAATATTAAGGATGGAAACACTTTTCCCGTGGCCTTGCCTGGATTTACTGCAATCCCGCCGTGCCAGATTGCTCGAATAAATAAAATGCTTATCGTAAACCCCTGCAGTGCATAATTTTTAATGCAGCAGTTTTACATCAAGACACAAATTTGACAGGATCTATTTCCAAGCCCAAATAATCTGAATTCATATCAGAGAAACAGGAGCAGAAAGGCGTCTCTGATATAAACATGGCAAGGCTGCAGAGGATTGCAAATAGGCTTCATTTCACTAAGGTGCTGGTGCCTTGGATAGATTCCTGAAGAATGTTTGCATTCCCATCGCGTGTCTTTATTGTGATCTATAGGAGCCATTATATATAGGAAATATTAGTTCATTCCATAAGTTGTGGTCAAAAATTTACATATACTCCTCATGGCCATGAATGTCGTGGTATATTTGGACTTGATGATTTCTTTGAAGTGGTCTATTTCCAGTGTAGAGTGATTATACAGCATACATCTTTAATAACTTTGATAAACAAGAATTGGCTTTACAAGTTTGTAATTTTGGGGGATTTTCTAGCAACTTATACCTCAACCAGATGCTTTTTGTAGACATCAAAAAGCTTCTGGCATTATTCTTACTGGATATTTGACCACTCGTGCCCATGATCATGGATGTAAACTTTAGACCACATCTGTATATGTGACTGATTCAGATTTGAATAAGTAAGCGGACTTACGGATGGGTAAAGTCTGGAAGGTCTCCGTGTGGCTGAACTCGCCCTGCCCCTTTCCGTTAACAGCTGCCACTCGAACCTCGTATGTTGTGTTGGGCTCCAGTCCTGTCAGCACAACTGTGGCTGCAGAGACACGGGAACAGACATCGTGTCACCTGGAAGCACGTGGCAACCATCCATCATCCAAATAGCAAAGCAAGTCATTAAGAAAGGGAGTTGGTTATTTTTCAGAGGGTTTCCAATGTTGTTAAAAGGAAAAGGAAAAAACGAGGAAATGGCAGCCTGCTGTTTAGACCCCTCCACCTAGTATCCACCTGTAGGCTACTGTGTCTATATTACTTCACAATTTATTTGCAGGAAGTGTAGACCCCAAACTTTAATAGCTATATTCTGCTGCCAATAAATTATTCAAAATCTCACTTGTCTGACTGAAATATGTTCAATGCTTTATTGACCTGTTAAAACTAACTAGTTCAAACAGTCACGCCTACAATTCCAAGTTGGCAGAGCAGCTTTCTATGATAGAGAGAGAGAGTTAGTGTGAAGGGAATAATGGTGCACACTTTTGGACTTTGCACACTCTTGTGCACACAAATCCCAAACACTTCTAAGGACTTCCTGTAAAGAAGTTAACTGATGATAACTCCCTCCCCCCCTTCCAAGAACTGCCCGGCATTCATCTTTTGTTGTTGTTGTTGTTGTTGTTGTTTTCACTGACAATATTAATAGGAACTCTGAACTACTGTAATTGCCAGCCGGTGGTTGGTTGTGAAACATGGGCTCTCGCTGTCGTCTCGTATTTTCTTATAATCCTACTTCAACCTCTTCATTTTCGCCCCAGATTGCTTCGCTGCAGCGGATACCGAGTAGCAAGCTGAAGGGAATTTCGTGCAAGGATTTTTATATTTCCCCCTGATGAGACACAATCACGCTGTATTTCCAACATATCATGTAGGCGCAATAAAGTTTGGACTTCACTGCTGGTTCATTTCTCTCTGTTTTGTTCTAGAAGGTTCAACGTAATAGCTGTTTGCACTTTCTCAATGGTGGTGACCAGTGATAAATTCATACTTCTGACAATTTACTGTACATTTACAGCCAGACCAAATCACTGTAACACTCAGATCTCTCGAGGTTAGCTAAAACAAGAGATCTTAAGATTGAGTTGTATGAAGTTATTAATAGATCCTGCAGCACAGATCTAGGGAAAAAAAAGGCGGGGGGGCACAATCAACCATTCCAGCAGTTAATAGAAGTATGAAAAAGTTCCTGTTGTCCAAAAGCATCTACAATAAGAATGATATTAGTACTGATACAGCAGTTTTCCGGCCTTACTGAGCAGCCTTTAACAGCTCTCTGTGGTTCAGCACCTTGCCCAAGGACTCGTTGACGTGCAGACTGGAAAAGCCAGGAATTAAACCCCCGACATTATGAAAGTTCGACCACCATACTTCCAACCATTTAAACTGATCTATTGCACTTGTTTTTTGTTTTTTTTAATGGACTTAAACGTGTTATTGGAGTGTTTAATCTGTGAAATATAGAGAGCTAGATGCATGCAGTAAAACTTGGATTTTCTATCTATCATGGGTCATTTGTTCCAAGACTAAGAGCTTTAACTGCGGTTCTAAAATATAAGAGAGCAACCGCTTGACTCCGCTAAATGATCAATAATGAAAAACATAAGAAGATTTAGAAACTCACCTTCAACAAAGTCATAGCAAACAGTGTACTGGAGGAGTACATGTGCCTTTGACTAATGAAACCGCAGTAAAATATCAGAAAGAATATTAATACGATAGTAACTTGGAGAACTGTGCAATGCGTCACATTCGTACTGTAAATTACATCTAATATTGAAGAAAACAGGCAATCTCATTATCAGACCACATTACAGATTCCTATTTAAATTCTACAGTCACTCGGGCCCCATTTGCATAACCGTCACAACTCAGAAAATCCGGGAGAGAGTGTGTAGTGTAATGAGCTTGAGTGAAAGTTGTTGTTTTTGTTAGTCTGCACAAATTAAATACTTGAATGGTAATAGGTGCTTTTGCAGTTCTTTAGTCCTGGAACTGAAAACAAATTCTGCAATTTGCAGCCGTGCTAGGTTCATTCCAGGCTGTAAGCGGACATTTCAATTTGGGCAGAAGCATTCAAATGAAACGAGGCCAGGCGTCTCATTATATGGAAGGGTTTATTGTGTAAGGATTTTCTGCTGAGGTTATCTGAAATGGCTTCTATGATTATATGACGCCACTTGGTGTGGCTTGTAATTAGTCGGACTCATTTTTTAATATTTCTAATTTTGCATGCAGAGCCAAATTTATCTATGATAAATTGACAATCCTGTGCGTTGTTCCTTTGTTCTTCTACACTATTTGCTTATATGTCTCTATGTGATATAAGTATTTTTTCAAGTTCACTGCTAAAGTGCTACTTCCTGTTTAGTATTCACCTCACTGCATCTCCATACTGTAATTGACTCTGAAATGAGGGGATATTAGTGATAAGCCCTTCAGGTTTGTCAGACCTGCTTATCAACCGACCATTCGTCCTCTGGCTTTCATTTTCCATCCATCCATCTATCCACCCTTCACCTCATGGTGTACTTTCCACCAACAGGCTCAGAAATCAATTTGCAGTCGTAAAGCATAGGAAGAGGAGGAACGCGATCTTTCAGCTCAGACAGGTTCTGGTGCTCTCCCCATGAGGTGTTTGAGTTTCGTCATGACCCAACAACATCTCAGGGCCAAGGCTTTGAAGGAGCACATGGCAGCTCATGCAATATGTTCGAAACAGTATTGCATGAGGTGTTAGTTGGTGTAAGTGAGGTAGACAGAGAGAAATATTGATTTAAGCTAGATAGGATAAACTGGTGTGTTGAGGCATAATCTTTGCAGTTGTGTGAATAGAAGGAGTCGTTTCTGTCTTGGAGAACCATGTGCTTTATCAAAGTGGAACTGGTGAACAGAAGTAATTACTAAGGGTAAGTAAGGGTCAATAGTATATAATCTATGTCAATGTTTTTTGTCTATTTAATGTGGGAAAAGAAAATAAAAAGCTTTATTTACATTCTACTGAGTGTACGTTTGAGGAGGTCATCGAAATATTTGAGTTTATTGATTCGTTTATGGACTAGATTAGCTTGACAATGCCTTCACAGTAAATTATTTACATATCTGTTTTTATAAAAATGTATTATTTAGACCATTTAATATTTATGTACTCATCTTTAAAACAGTGATAATAACTTTACTGTTGTGTGTATCCCTCATATTTACTCACTGACTCTATAAAAGACCCTTAGTCCACTTATTGTTTGTGAAGTCCACTTTTGAAGCCTCAACCTGAGCTCGATTGGTTACATTGTAACCCAGGTTCTCTGAGTGGAGAGAATATCGCGCCACTCTATTTATTCCACCTTCTTGGTTCCTGTTACTTTGCTTAGAAGTAACAAAGCATTTTTTTAATGAATTTATTTATTTATTCTTTATTTCAGACATATACAACAAACCAATATATACACATACCCATACTTACATTTACATGTACGAAGAAAAAACAAACAAACAAACAAACAAAAAATATATATATACACATACACACGTATGTGCACGAACAAAATTAGGCAGACTAACTGACATGAAATGATAATCAGTAAGTCTGAATTGGAGTAGGAAGAACTACGTACATAGTTATTAATTCCTAACCCACGCTCAACACTCTATTGAATCACCATATTCAGTGGTACCCTGACTTCCCCTCATCACTTACCCACACAATAAAGAAGGAATAAAGGACATGTATAAACATAGCTACAGTGATAGATATAATTCAGATACAATTTAGAAAAACTCCACAAATGGTAATACAAAAGGTTTTAACCCTTGTCCGTCCTTTAAGAGTCTTCAGATTTAATTTTCCCCTCAAACCACAGTCCCCTTCTCTGTCAAAAAGCATCCTCTGTACATTTCCTAGTAACATATTAAATCTGGCTTTGTGCATAATTTTTGCAGTTTTATATTTTATAAGATCCATAAACTTCAGGATTTTTAATTTCAAGAACATAATGTTAGTGTGGTCTCTAAATCCTGCTTTATTAATCATCATAATTTTTTCTGAATTTTACATAATGGTTGAAGTGAAGTTTTGTATGTATTTCCCCAGATTTCCACACAGTACTCCAAATATGGCAATATAAGTGAACAGTAAAGTACCCGGAGTGATTTGAAATGCAGAAGATGTTTAGCTTTACTCAGTACAGCGATGCTTCTTGACAGTTTAGTTTGTATATGCTTTATGTGAGGTTTCCAGCAGATTTTGTTATCTATTATCACACCCAGAAATTTTGTATATTTTGTATATTTATCAATAATTTTGCTCCAGCATCTTTTTTACAATTTTCAAATAAAACAAATGTAGTTTTATTCAAATATACTAATCACTTATTTCTATCAAACAATGTTTTTGCATGGTTTGATAGATATGGCATGCTAATATGGTGGTAATCTGCTGTAAAGCAGATGCTCCTTCATAATCACTTTTATACTAAATAGGACTGTGATTGCCAAAACGATCACCAAGTTGTGTTAAATAAGACATGAAACTACCAACTAGGACTGAAAATTTCTTAGAAAAATCTTTACTTAGGTTGTAAATTAAGTAAGAATTGGGTTTACATAATGATGGTCTTGAATGCAGTCAAATAACTTTTTCAAATCATGGCCCCATTTTAAATCATGATTTTTTTTTATTCCATAAAAAATCTATTTAAAAAACTGGAAAGTGAAAAAGAAAAACACACAAAAAGCAGATGAAACCCAAAAAGTAAGAATGCATTTTACGCATTATTAGACTGTATAAAATTGAGAAGGCTACGAGTAAATGTGAGAATATGACTAAGAATCCGTTTTTGACAGTGTTTTCAACTTGCTGGTATATTCTGATATCAAACCTTGAGATTTCCATCAAATAAGCTGAGAATGTAAATAGATTAATGCTTTTTCATTGACCTGATCAAACCTGCCTGAGCCATTAAATGGAAATGGGTATGGAAAAGAGTTGAAGAGGGCTTTAAGCAGACTTCACCATAACAATATGTAAAGGGGTCAAACTTAACCGCAGATAAATGTTTTTCCCATTTTACTCAGTCAGTTTATATTACAGTGATTTATAAGGGAGGTAACTGGCGTGAAAAAAAAGGGGAAAAAAGCAAAAGCTATGGATAAAAATAAAGTTTCCACTTACTCTGGACACTGTGTGACTTGACATCCCTCCAGTCCTGTGAGCCCACCTCCTTGTACTGGACCAGGTAGTAGCTGATGGGAACGCCTCCATGAGAGTCTGGCTTCATAAACGTTACGGTCGCTAAGCGCTGGGAGACAGCTGACAGACGAACTGAGTATGGATTCGATGGCACGTCTGGAAACAAAAAATAAAGGCATGAGACAAACAAGCAGACAATTTCCATATAGTTATTTTCCTTTGCAAGCTTGTTGTTTTGCTATGAAATAAGCCTCGTCCAATCCACTTGCATGGTGTCAAAAACTGAAAATCCTGTTTCACAAACTTAGGAATGAATTCAGAATAACCTTTTCCTTTGCCTTATGCACTGACTGTGTAGAGAAAGAAAAAAGACTAATTAAGGCTGAAAGCACCAGACATAACCTTTAAATTATCTTTAAGTCGTCACGCATCAACATCATTCATCATGCAACTATTGTTTAGGAGTAAACCAGCAAATATTTGATGAGGAATTGAAACTGCAAAAATGGATCTGAACATGGCTCAAGTACCTGTGTTCTTTGTGTTCAAAGGTGCATTTCACATTTATTCTAACTATTCTGTTTTACCCATTATATCCTCTAACCTTCAACCTACCTAGCACTGCAAACACAGCTAGTGTTGAGGAATGTACCAGCCACATTATTAATGGCTAAAAAAAACTAAACTATAAAGCGTTTAAAATTTTTATACATGAATCTCCACGTATTAACACGCTGTTTCTACTGAAAATGTTTCTTCCTGAATTTAAGTATTTTTAATGTTAGATGTTAGCTGTTTAAATAAGAACGACACATTTTACTTTAGGGGATATGACAGGTAAAATTCAAAATATCCTGACAGCTTTCCAAGTAAGACATCAGTATCAAATAAAACGGTCCAGTTATGAAGCTGAACTTTAATCTCAGCCAAACCGATTTGCTCAGGAACAAATAAAACACTGAAATAAACCAAACATTAACATTTAGAAGTTATCAAAGTGACTTATATATTATGTTTAACCTGAGTAGTGAAAGACAGCGGGGGGTTTGAAAACGATGTACTGGGAGTCCGCTGTACTCGCCGGCTGCAGTGAGCCTTGACCTCCCGGTCAGCTATCGAGCTGGTGGCTAACAGACGTCTCTGAAAACGTCGGAGCACTTTTGCAAATATGTGATGTCTTGATAAATCGAGCAGATATTTGAAGTTTACACAGCTACATTCTCGCCTGAAAATATCTTAAAAGTTTATTTTGTGACCCAGAAAGAGTAATATTTAAAAGTTTTTGGCCGCTTTCCTCTGATATTGCTGCGTTTGCGTTTTGGACGAAATGCATTCTGGGATATTTGGATGCACCAAGTCCACACCGACGTACGCTTGATAAAATGGATCGGTGGTTTGCAAGCAGCTTTGCAACCCCACCTCCACAAAAGCTCATTCTTTTCATGCTGTGTGTGCGAATAACCAGCCATAGTTCTGACCTGTGCTGCAGTGTAGTGGGGGAGGGAATTCTTGTGTTGGAGGTTGCACACTGCCAAACACTACTGCACTCTTCTAGTGTGATTAATTTGACTAATGTGAACCCGAATGGTAGAACCTCAGTGTACAGAGGCAATTGTCCAAATATTTATGGACCTAACTCTGACATTTACACAGCAATAACCAACTGCACTGAATGTATTTTTGATCAAAGATAAATGGCACAGTGTCCCAGTAATAAAACTAAAGACAGACATTCTAAAAGATTATTTCTATATTTGCTAAGCTTTCAAGGGTTATTTAGGAGAGAATGTAATAATTCAGCTTATGCAACACCCGAGAGGAGCCTGTGTACTTTAATTTTAGGTGAAAAGATAGGACCTTGAAAAGATAACATTTCTATTCATGTATATTAAAAGTGCAGGAGCTGTGTTAGCCTTTTCTTTTAGCTGGATGTGCAGACAGGAACAGAATCTATTCTGCTCAGGATGAGGATAAATATATTAAGAAATGGCCATGATGTCTGGTTCCTGTAAGTCATTTCTGTTGTACTTCATTTCTTTGCTGTTTTTCCCTCCTTGTTGTCACCTGTGTTTAGTGTGCTACACCTTAGCCATCTTTGATTCCTAGTTTGTTTAATTGCTTGTGTTCTGCTTTTTTAATCCAGTTGCAGCTGATATATTTTTGGTCTGTTTTTAGAGACACTGTCTTTTGCCTACATGCCGTGCCACCTGTCTCCCTGTGCATGACCACAATCTCAT
The DNA here is from genome assembly GCA_015052645.1 of Benitochromis conjunctus. Classification (NCBI taxonomy): domain Eukaryota; kingdom Metazoa; phylum Chordata; class Actinopteri; order Cichliformes; family Cichlidae; genus Benitochromis; species Benitochromis conjunctus. The sequence continues at coordinate 100,075 of VOQK01023046.1, forward strand.
TGTGGGTTAAATATTTGGATTATTGGACTAGAATCTGCTCTCCGTATATCTTGCTGTTGCCTCCAAGATTGTTATAGAACTGGGTGGCAATATGCAGTTTTAGCATGTGTGCCCATCTTTGTTGTTTTTGATATCAAGCTCACTGCAATAAATGCTTCTGTGTAAGGCCTCTGAATATATTTTCTGCACAAATAAACCTCGTCTCCAAAGACTTCCTGAAATCACTGCCATATTAAACCTAGCC
>VOQK01023050.1:0-19361 GCA_015052645.1 Benitochromis conjunctus
TGCTTTTGCAGGTTATCCACTAGGTTTTGCAGTTTGCACAAATTGTTTTGAGAAATGCACTAACTGCTGTGCAAATGTTAATAGTGATGTGAGAAATGCACCAAAGCGACTGAGAAAAACTGTATTATAATTGAAGATATTGTAACACAAGCATTTGTAGAGATTCTAGTCCAATTCCAATTCAAGTCCAATTCCAGTATATCTATCTATCTATCTATCTATCTATCTATCTATCTATCTATCTATCTATCTATCTATCTATCTATCTATCTATCTATCTATCTATCTATCTATCTATAGATAGATGTCTATCAGATTCTCTGATTATTTGAAGCTTGGCTTTGAAGCTTTGAAGTTTGAAATTCAAAGAAAAAAAAAAAAGGGTTGCAGTAGTAACAGTTTTGCCAAAAAATCTTAAATTGAGGTTGAGAAATGGAAAGAAATTAAATAGAGATTAATAAACTTACACATAACGGATTCATGAGAGTCCAGTTTCGTATTTGATCACATTATAATAGAAGGTATGGTATTGGTATATTGTATTGCGTGTAATTGTCTTTCCAGACTGCACTTCCATATGGGGGAAATATAATTACTACTGCTTATCACAACAGTAACTGATCCACACAATAGCTCTGGAATGGCAAAGATCCAGTTTCAGAGGGGGGATTTCAGCTGTGCAGGGAGGTTACCCTCAAATATGCACAAACTATCGATGCATAATTTTTCTGAGTATGCTTTCCAAATCACACTGGTTATAATTTATTCCAGAAGATGTGGAATGTATAAGCTAAATCCTTCAAAGAGAATAATGATAACTCACTAACTTCAAATGTTTATCATACAGTATAAAATATGAATGCATGACTTTGTTGTAAATTGTCCTAGCATACCTTCCAAGCACAATTTCAGATAAAACATGAAAATCAACTGGTGGTATTTTTATACAGTAGAATTGACCTCACACTTAACCGTAAACATGGTTTCTGAACAGAAATAAGTATACTTAAAATGCATCTATTTTGGACCTGCTCAGCTTACACATTGATCATTGAATGCTTGTGCAGCAGAGGGAACGTCACTAATGTGTCTCCACTCATCTGTTTGCACTTCAAGTAAAACCTAAACTGAAAAAGTTCCCAAGTTAATACTCGACCTATCAAAGCTTTGCTGCAGCAGCTGGACTGCCTTATGTCTCCATTTAAAGTCCACCAATAAATAATGAGAGGGAAATGATGTATGTTTGACAGGCACCTATTAATTTATACTATTACTGTATATGTTAACGTGTCAAGCATATGTTGTGTGAGTTTAAATCCTAAAGAATCACCTGCATTTTCACCCCTTTTTGACCTCAAAAGTTTAAAAAAAAACCAATACTTCATACTAGACAGGTAAGATAGGTTGGTGTGGGCAGATGTGGGCTGATATATAGCATTAAAAATGTGACTTTAATGGCAAAAAGCACGCTTCATCCCATTTGACTTCACTGTTCTATAAAGATCAAGAATTAAGATAAAGTTCAAGATAAAATTTGAGGCTTTCGTGATGAAAATTTTAGTAAAGATGTAAAAAAAAAAATGTCGGAAAACATGAGGTTAATAAATCTATCAAATTCCATATCTGTGCCTTGGTAGGATTACCTCAACAGCTCTAGTAAAACTGTAATAAAAAAATATCCCCCCGTCATTTGGTCTGCTGGAAACAATTCTGGTGAAGTTTAAACACAGGAACATCTCAATCCAAGATAAATATCTTGAGCAGATAAATCAACTAAATCTGAAATTAACTTCCATTTTCCATTCTTTTATGTTTTGACAGGTGACTTAAGAGACGATGATGGGTAGGATGAAGCTTAAATCTGTTTCAATGAAAAATCCATGGAAATAAAAAGGACTTTAGTGTTCTGTCGGTGCAAGTGAAAAAGAACAATGTGGGTTATTGTAACTGAGTTTAAGAGGACAGGGTGAGAATTTTTAACTGCAGCCAAATATCAAGCCAGGAATAAAAGCAACCTCACTCTTCCCACCATCTGTGCCTCCTCCGGTCTGCCCTGAGCCATCACCATTTTCTTTCTCCTTCTCTATTTCCTTTTTCCTTCTCTTACTCGCAGATTAAGGCCAAGACATTCCTGTTAATCAAAGAGTTAGTGCGGAGAAACCACAGAGGTGTCTGCTCTGTTCTCACATAATTCATTTTCCTCCTGCCCCCATACCCTCCCATTCACTATGGTAATGATGTTGCCTACACATGTGTTTGTGTGTATAACAACACTGAGTTACAGCGATGTGGCTGCGAGAACTTGACAGAGCTCTGCTGAGTGTCAGGACGTTAACCAGGAGAAGGGTCTGCACTGCGTACAGTCACCACAGCTGCACCGCCGTATACAGTAGTTTAGTTTACCGACACGGAAACTTTCTACACCTCATTCTTAATGTTGTGATAGCTCTTCTTTCCCCTCTGTTTTAGTACACACAGGAGCCAAGCAACTATTATTATTATATATACACACCATTACAGTCCGTGTTTTTAGCAAAATAAGTAATGAAAGAAAAAATTGAAGTGTCAAACCACATTCAGATATGTTTCAGCTACTGGACGGGAGTTAATTTGCAAATGTTATGAGGAAATAGCATCAGTTAAGTCAGTTAACCAACAGTCAGGTTTTGCTAGCACTAGTTTTTAGTAAACTCCTTTAACACTCCGAGCGTGTTCCAAAAAACATGGTAAAACATGGTAAATACATAACAACATTAAGAATAGGTGATTCTGAAAAAAACTCAAAATTAAGACTTAAGCACAGCTGACAACGGTTAAGTGAGGCGTCTGCATTCAGAAAGTCTTTGCAGTTGGTTTGCAAAGACTAGTTATGCATATCATAGAAACAGATTCTGAATTTCATTAGGAGTTGCAATTGAGGGATAGAGTATTTCCTCATAATGTTGGCATCAACAACATGCATTACGTTTTTGGGAAGCACAGCACGATCATTGGTATGGTTAATGCTGGGCAGCAACAATGCTCAAGTAACTTTATAATTAAAAATGATACATTTGGACCAAAATCACTCACCACGCCTGGTCTTGGATAAGGAACCCTGCCTTCATAAGCACCCCATTGGTAGTCAGGACCCTCTTTATGTGCAAAAGGTCCGTTGAAAACTTCTCTGATGTCAGTCATGCGGTAAACACACACAGCAAAGCCCTGGAATACATTACTGTAAAGAAGAGAATGGAAATGTATAGTGTTGGAATATAACATATCCAAAAATCATGTTACTGAGTCGTTGTACGGATGTTGAGTGCACATTATTTTGAAAGTTGAGCTTTATGCATGTTTACCTGATGGTGCTAAAGATTGCATAGACATCTGGGTTCCTTTCATCCTTGGTCCTCATCAGGAAAACATCCTCTGTTTTACCAAAAGACAATGTCAATGTGTGCGTGGGAGTATAAGTAGGTGCAGATATGATACACTGTTACATGCAACCACATGAAAATTCTCATGCAGATGGGATGTGTGTGTGTGTGTGCGTGTGTGTGTGTGTGCGTGTGCGTGTGTGTGTGTGTGTGTGTGTGTGTCTTAAAATGTGTCTCACCAAGTTGGTTGAAGTGAGTATCGATTCCATGAGGTCCGGGTACAGAACAGACGAGTCTGGCTTTGATAAAGGTGCTCCACTTATTGACCAGCACTCTCTGACCGCCAACATCATTCTGGCTCAAGATACAGAAAATCAATCTATACACAGCTGCATATTTATTTCCAAACGCACATCATTCATTGTTTTGGCTCTTTACCCCACCCCACTGGATGTGAAGTGAAAAAGATGATGAAAGTGCTTCGATTTAGGATTTTCTGATCTCCAACAAGTAAATTTACTCATAGCTCTTCAGTTTATGTGTATGTGTGGATGCGTATAATGGTGATTAGCTTTGGTAACTGGCTTTCTGGAAAAAAAATTACTATAGGAGTGTGGATGACATTTGTCTTGGAAAGAATTGGAGGGCTGAGAAAGAAATACTACTTGTATGAGGAAGAAAAATAAAGATGGATAAAAGGGGAAGACATGAGAAGGAGAAAGAAGGTTAGATGGTGAATGTTTCAGTGGGTTTTTGCCTGAGTGGTTTATCCAAACTTTACTGACACAGTCTATCAAAGTCAATGGAAACCCCAGCAGCTGTGTGCGTGTATTTGTGCTTGTGTGTATTTGTGTGTAATATTTTATGCATGCCTGTATTTGCGTGTGCTGTTACAGTACAGACATGGGTTTATAAGGCAAATCATTGCGTGAAAGAATGTTACGGAGCGTGTAGGGCAGATGGAGATCATTGTTGGGAAATCTGACAGCTGTGTGCATTTTGGAAGGAGAAACAATTCATACACTTCTAAATTTCACGATCAACCTTGGGGAAAGTAAATATTTGATCGCCCTAAAAGAAATTTGTCTTTTCCACAAGGTAGTTTATGACTGACATAATAGGAGGATAAACCCATAAAACCATTACCTTCTCTCCTGGAAAATTAATTCTGCAGACATCTGTGTGTGGCCATACACTCAGAAAGTCCCCTGCGTCTGTACAGTGTTTGCTGTACAGTATCTAGCTCAGTGTTTCTGTAGCTTATCAATGACTCAAAATATGAGACTCCTCTGGTGCTCCTTTGCAATCTCATCTTCAAGTGAAATATCCCCACAGATGTCTCATTCCTGGGACAGGATATTTGAATGGCCTCAAGGAAGTGCATGTCTAGCTCACCTGAACATCTGGCTTCTCTCATCCACACCTATCAACAAACGATCTTTCAGTGTTTCAGCATATGTATGTAAAACATTTTGGGATCTCCTAAGTTAATGAAACTTTGTTTCTCTGTCTTTCTGTGGAGCTATATATGCTATGTGTATTTTATCAATCCATAATCCTCTAATTATGCAATTTCTTATGTAGTTGTAGATATCTTAAAATGTCAGGAACAAAAGTGGGAAGGAAAAACTCCTTTTTAGAAGGAAAAAACATCCAGCAAAGCCAGGCTCAAGGAGTGGCAACCATCTGCCGCAACTGATTGTGGGTGAGGGGAGGAAGACAGGTCAAAAACACACCATGGTAGAGAGCCATGGATTCATAATAAACACACAGAGAGTGAAAAGAGGTGAGTGAGGATGAAAGACGCATCATGGAAAGCTCCCACATTCATGGATATCTAATCCAGCCCCAACTATATGCTTCACTAAAAAAGAAAGTTTTAAAACTAGTCTTAAAAGTAGAGAGGGAGTCTGTCTCCTGAATCCAAACTGGGAGCTGTTTCCTCAGAAGAGGGGACAGAAAGCTTAAGGCTCTGCCTCCCATTCTACTTTACATCCTCTAGGAACCACAGCCAACAGTCTGAGCGTGACGAGCTTTATTGAGGTGGCATTTACAACTTAATTTCTAATCGTTAACAGAAAAATTTGCATCATATATAAAAAGGCGTATGGCGTATCTTACCGCACACACTCGTCCAACTCGTGTGTGTATGGCCCCCTCTCTTTCTCCAGCCTCTGTGGCCTTCTCAGTAAAGAAGAAGTACACCTTATCGTTGTCTCTGTCATCATTGTCCGGGACGAGGTGGGCTGCAATGAACTTGGGATCTGCAAGGTTGAAGATGGAAAAGAGTTGCATGTAGGAGTATGAGTAACCTGGGTGATCATTTTGATCTTTATTTCAGCATCTTTATAGTAAAATTTTGCATATTTCTGACATAGTTGCTGTTGTTTGTTTGTACTTCTTGTTGACTTCACTTGTTGACTTAGCATTGTCTTATATTATCATTGTATTGTGGAAACACTTGGCCAAAGAGTGAAACATTACCATGAAGGAGTTTCTGGTCGGTCTCTGTCCTCATTGTGGAGCGACCACCCATGCTTCTGAATATCACAGAGTCTCTTCCCAGGAAATCTGCTGTCAGTCCTGTATACAGCTCTCCACCTACAGAGAGACAGGAAATGTTTAAAAGAAAGGGAAAAAAAAGATGATGAGAAGAGCAGAGTTTACAGAAAATGGTTGCAAGAATGTAAAATGAGGGTAATTAGTAAATAAAAATGGAACGGCACCAAAAAATAATGGGTGAGTTTGAGGTTAAGGTAAATGAGGAACATAGATGTAGGACAGGAAAGAAGAAAATTAACAAACCCAACACAGAACACACAGGGAGTGTAATTTGAAACCTAAGCATCCTCCACTGAGACCATCAGCAGTGGACCAACTTTAAGTTTCAGCCGCTCCAAAAATGCTTGCAAATGGAAATAAATAACAAAATCCCTCCTCCAGCACATTTTTCACAATATATTTTGGGAAATCCTCAGCTGTCGGGGGGTTATCGGTCACAAGACAAGACAGCAACCCCAAATGGCTATAAAACAATCCACTGCAACTATCACATAATGAAGAATTATAAGAGCGAGTTTTTTATAGTAAAGCCGGGTTGTTTTCAAAAACACAACTGTTTTTAATTTTTCCCAGCTGGTGTAGAAACTGAATCTGGTGACAGACTGCTCTCCTGTGACCTTATGGAAAGTGGAAATTAATTCTTCTTATTTTATTTGGCCATGATAATAGTATTAGAAACGCACAGATACTTCTTTACCGTACAGCGAGACACGCATGCAGTCAAACCTATGTGGTATGACATAATCGAACCCGCAAATATAAACACACGGACATCATAATGAGTGCTGACAGGTCGTGGGGAGTTGAGGCTTGCGCGTGTTGGGAAAAGATCCTAAAACTGAGGAGGAGACATCTCTGAGTTGATAACTGATGAAGAGGATTTTCATCAAGTTTTTATCGTTTCGTTCTCAGCGTCTCTGTTTCTCTTTATCGTTCTCATCCAGAGCTGCAGCGTGTCAGCCGAAGCTCTCCGCGTGTAATTTTTGTTTCTTTCTTTCATTATTTGGTTATGGCTTTAGGGATACAAAAGAAGAGGCTTTAACGTGAAGAAAAAAACAGGCATAACAAAACCTTTATGGTTTTGACCACTAATGATCACTGAGGCCAGCAGTCAGATGGAAAGTCAAATTCAGTCCTGTAACAAGAGTCTGAATTCAGTCTGTCATCAAACACATCCTTGCTGACCCAGAGAGGAGCTGGAGATCTGCTGACTGCATTTTTTAGATTTTACCATTGAAATTGACAATGAATCCTAAACCTTCAACAAATCGCTCTCCTCTCCCAGCATGTACAGTATGCTCTCGTCTCTATCTGTTACTATTTCTATGACAAATGCTTTTGTGTCTCTTCTTCTGTATGCATGTGACCGCTGCAGTATCACTGCAGATGTCCAAACTACTATTTGGCTCTAATTTGCAGTCTTCCTGCCAATTACAGCGCACTGAGGGATGAATTCTGATGCTGAAAGCGCCCAGCTGTGGAGCCAGAAAGGGATGTATATGTGCACACACACACACACTATATATATTTCCGCCCTTAGTGGATCCTGGGATTGTGTGTCATTGGCATAAATCAGCATTATTTCACAAGCCCCAGTAAATACCTCGTGACATTTAGAGAGAAACACCCAGAACTTTTCAACCTTGCCTGGGGGGTGGGGGGTTAAATAGTCAGATGCGGCGAATGAATTAACAGCTGTGCCACAGAGGCTTATGAAATTGATATTTTGTTGTGCAACCCCTTTGACGGAAAAAGATGACGGCTAGAACACCCCCTACTGGTCCTTTAACCTACTCTCTCTTTCTTGGCATGTTTACCTTTACTCTGACAGCAAAGAGGCAGACAGTACACACGGAAAGGAAAAGGCGAATTGACACGTGGCAGGGCAGTCCGTGTTTTAAATGTTTGGAATATGTCAGCGTTATTGCTGTACGACAAAGCATCTAATGAATCTTAAACGGGTGCCCTCGCCATATGGCTTCATAAACCACTCAGGAAGTTGTTTAGAAATGTAGGCCAAACAATACTGGACATACCACTGAAGGTGTTGGCGAAGGGGAAGCTGGGGTCATGTGGAACTCTTCCTCTTCCATTTTCCACATTCAGAGGGTCCATAGTGAACACGTGCTGGGGAAGGAAGACAGTTAGTGTTCAATTAATTAAGTATAGCTGATATAATGTGTCAGTGTATTGATGTTTATGTTCTCTTCAGAAAAATGACAACTGTCTTGCTTGCTTGCTAACACCTGAGATTAATTGTGTTTCTGACGAAAAGCTCAGCAGGTATGTCTCCAAAGCAGAGCAAATGGGATCTTGTATAAAGGATTAATTTTTCAATAACTGCAAGGCCATTGTTCTTCCTCAGGACAAATAAAAGAGACCAGGGGCTGGTTTTAGTTTCACCGGGTGTTACATTTATTTGTCCTTTCAGCGAACCCGGTGACTGTCTGAGACTGACGGCGCTGTCTGAGATAAGAGGAAATGCAGGATCAGAGCAGTTGCCAGGGTTCAGAGAAATTTCCCACCCTGTTCCCAGTGCAGATTATTCCTTAGAGCTGTGGATTTCGAAGAGCCAGGAGGGTAATAAAGGGGGAAAAAAAGAGTCCGTAAAACACTTATTAAATAGACTTAAAATGCAAACTTTGTCAACAATAAAAAAAAGTGCTTAAATCCTGAGATCATAAAACTCAGTGAAGACATACTCTGCAGCGAAAAAACAAGCAAACATATAAAGCCAAATGTATGACTTGAAAATACAAACAGTTTTGTGAGTCTGTGGCTGGATGATAGACTCAACCGAACACCACGTTCATTCAAACCTTTGCTATTTCATTTATTTTCATAACAGCGGCATATCCTGCTGCACAGCAATTGCTGTTTTCAGCAGCACCAACAATAGACTGAAACAAGGCGACAAGAGTCTGCAGCCAGATCAGCTCCTGCACTCACTGTAAAAACAGTCTATGCTGAAAAAAATCTGACATCAATCTGTGTTGCATGTTGGGACAATGGCTGAATCTTGTGAGGAAATCAGTTTGTTATCTGACCTACAGATTTACTGCTTACCTTTGTTTTGTTTGGCTAAAAAGTCTGTTAATTCAGTCAAAATCAAAGCCTGCCTCCAAAAAGGCAGGAGCAAGGCATCGTGTCTGCACCATGACAACACCCCGAGGTTTCTGATGGAGAACATTTGATTCCAATGACCTGCGGTTGGATGGCATTTTGGGGGTTTCACGACATGCTGAAAATTAGCACGTTTTATGGCCTCACTTACCTTCCTGTGCTTTTGTCAAAATTAAAGCTAAACACAGTTAAAGTGCTTTTTTCCCAACCTGGTGGTATAATTTGCAAATGCTGAATAGAAACGGATGGAGACATGATTTTACAGGTTAGCCCTGCAATGCGTCCAGGTGAAGACTATATTTTAGGTTTTATAATCCAGTTTTTGCCTGCCAAGTTAACAAGTTAACAATTCACATTCCCTGCTGACGTCCACTTTACATAAAACTACATTCAAATTCTGTTTTTCTTAACTCTGGCAGAGTGGAGTAAGGAAGCAATTTAAAAAAAAAAACTCACACAGAACAGTTCTTTGTCATTTACCCATTTGTAAAATTCACCTGACAAATACTGGCCATACTGTATCTTTGGATTGTGTGATGTGTTCGCTCAAAAACGGGTCATTGTGAACAAAAGGCCTTTTGTTTTTCTGTCTTTGAATTTCCACTTCAGTGACACCAGTGTACCAGTCTGTGTTTGCCAGAGACGCCTGCGTGTGATCAATTCCAAATGCAGTCAACTTCCAGGGAAAAAAGGGGAATAGAAGGTGACGAGAGTAGCAGTAGGACCTCTGGTTTAATGCAAGTGCATGCTACAGATTTAAGTGTCCTTACAGTGAACTCTGTCCGTCTCAGTCTTTGTTCCTGTAATAAACAATGGAGCATTGTTACAAGGTGGGCGAGTCTTTGACTGAGCAGAGATCACAGGGGAGATGATGACATTGAAGTAGGCTTGATAAAAATACCGTAAGAAACACAGTGGACAGCAAATACGCCCACACACAGTGTGTCACCCGGGCAGTAATACGTGTCAAATATCACGAACACATCAAATTTCTTCACACTTCAAATTTTATGCACTTTTTCATTAACTTTACATGTAGGTTTTTGGTTTGAGTGACTTTTAAAGGTGTTGAATGCCACATACAGTCCAGGCGTATCCACAGGATTCACACTTCATCAAATTTTAGATTATAATGAAAAGTTAAAAGTAATCTGATTCATGTCTTGCCCTGTATGAGAAAAGAACTCTTTGTTTCTTCCAGTACTACACAAGTGGGATTTATGAGCGCTTCATTTGTCATTTTGACCAGATTTTATCCACACAGTGACGATTTTTATTCAAAATTTTTCATATGTCATTAACTTTATAGCAAAAGAGCAGAACTTTTTGTGTAAATGGATCGTTTAATTAGTTCATTATGTCATACAGTAAACCCTTTCCTCCACCACTTTGACTCTTTTTCTATGTTGCATTTCTTCTCATTTCCAGCTGCTTTCTGCTCTTCGTCTCTTCTCATGCATGCACAGGTCGTTTAGCTCATTCATTAGTCATCCTTATCCTTTCAGCACCTCTTCACTCACATGTGTGCACATATGTGCATGTGTGTGTGTGTGTGTGTGAGCTGGCTGTGTGTTTTGCATTTCTATGTGCAGTCTTTCCACTGTGCACTTGTGCAGCAAATACGAGTCGGTGAGGCTTTCGGGGTGTTTGCATGTGTGCGTGTGCGTCTGCGTTATCTCATTGTGATCCGGAGGAATGGTGCAGCTGCCTGTTCAGCTGATTAGACTGTCAGAGTCACTTTGCCCATACTTTGCCAAAACAAATACACAGAAGTGCCGTGATACAGGGAGAGAGAAACATCCAGGCCACTTTACACACAGCTGTGCCAAGCAAAACACATCGGACCCCCGCTACAAAACCAGCGAGACAAGTGACTACTGACACAGGCACACACTTCCATTTGTGTAATTTAACATGTGGAAACCTTCATTGATTTACTTTATTCATTAACCTCCATCCAGCGGGTTATTTAACCCTGCGCTCTGCCTAAATTAAAACTAATAGTGAAAACAATGTTCATCCTTAATCAGCAGTCTAAAAGAGAGACTACACATTCAATGTTAAAGTCTGACCCACCTTCTGATAAATGAGGTACTGGGATTCACGAGACAGTGAACACGACTTTGCTATAAGCAGTAAATCCAGCTGTTTTCAGTTCCAGTTGTTTTGGTGGTTTGACCACTTAGGGGGCTAATATTCTGTGAGCAATTTTAGCAGTAATATGGATATAACTAACAGATATTACTGATGCTGTCTTTTAAAGCAAGTCCTTTTTGATGTCTATACCTAAAACTGCACAACTTATGTCGTTTTTGCATACCTCCTGCAATATTTATTGATTACAGAGACAAAAATCTGTTGTAGAAAAGTCAGATATGTGTGTTTTCATTGCTGACAGCAACCACAGTAAACCAGAATTCAATGAATGACAAAGTTGCATTCATAAATATAGGGCCCGACTTGTTTAGTAAAAAAAAAACTCTATTGCTCTTGTTGTTGGGAATGTGAAACCAACTACTGGTCACAACCAAGGGGCAACGTCTGGAGCTGAAAAATGAAGTGTTGAAATGAGTGCAGTTCCTCCAGTTGCCTTTTGAGGCTGGCTCCAAAATTCCCATAAACTCACATGTTAAAATGTCCAACTTTCAGCTCAGGATCGTTACAGCCTGGCACAAACAAAAGGTCCGTACTACTTTATTTGTTCATTTTGTCGTACAGTTCACTGTATAGATCTCTATATCTTCCAGTGCATACACAGGTTGTTTAGCTCCTTCTGTTCTGTGGCTTCGGTGGTTATGAGAGTTTCTGCCTTTGTAATGACTCTGAATTGGGCGACTTTTTCCTGTGATGCATTCATCAGGGTAACATGGTAAGAGCTGTGGCTGCACTGACTGACAAGTGTCTCGATTAGCATCTCATGGGCTATAACCACTATTTAAAGTCATTAAACCGGACCTGTTCACTCTGTATTTGTGCTGTTGCAAGACTGGAGGATTTTAATTTTGATTTAACTTCTAAGTTGGTGCATCTACACTGTTACTTATCATTTAACGTTTCATTTAACTAAGACATTTCAGACTGAACGCCTTCAACCTCCCATATTTTTACAATCCCTTCTTTGTCAGGTTGACAACACAAATGGGTATGTTTTCTGCACCAGTTAAATAAATGGATAGGGTCTCTTTTGGGGTTGTTCATTCTGATCCTAATCCTAAGAATAAAATAATAGGCTGCATGCAAAAATAACAGACAGGAACAAAAATGAGACTTTCAGTTTGAATTAGATCATCTGTCCCATTAAGATAAACAAAGAAAAAAAAATCACATTTTGTCCTTGATTGTTATAAATGTTTTAAAGAAGTGACGCAACATTAAAGCATAAAATCATCTGTCCCAGACATTAAATTATCAAGTTTATTTGACTTGTCCGAGGTTTATTATTTAACATCAGATCAAATTTTGCGACACGGAGCTGTATGAAACACTTAACGTCTTAAAGTGTTTGGTCTCGCTTCAAACATCTTGGACAACTAACAGACCTCATGTGACACCATGTTGTACTTGGCTATGTCCCCTCTGTCCAGTCAAATAATGACTGGGCTTCCTCTCTCACCATTCAACTCTCGCTCCGGGGGGAAGCAAGCATGGGAATCACGCTCTCCCATTTCATCTTTTGTTGCCTTTCATTCCTCTTCTGTTTTCAAATTTATTTTTTCTGGTTTTATTTGTTTTGAACATTTCTGAATATTCGTCAGCCAAAGAGAAACAGTCTGAGAATGGACGGAGATTAGAAGACAAGCGGGGAAGATAAAGCAGAAAAAACATAAAGACACGAGGATAGACAGAACAAGAGCTATTGCATACAATTATAGCAATTATGACAGTGAAAGTTGATGTAAACTACCAATTAAAATGAGAGAAATGGGGCAAAGCGAGCAGAAAAAGCACAGGCAGCAAATTTAGCTTTCGCTTAAAGGGCTCTAGTGAAGAGTCTGATCCAAAGGCAACACACACGAGAAGAGTAGAACAGGTGATTTACAAGGAATCAATTTTTCATCATGCTTTCAACCTTTTTAGTTCGCCTGCAGTACTGTTACGCTGACAGGCATTTACTATTTTTCCCAACAGACATAAAGAATAACTCTTTTTAGGCCATGATGGCGAGAGGAAATGGTTTAGCAAATTCCTTACTAAGCAAGTTTATTTCTTTAAGCACCATAAAGCACAAATCTTAAGTAAAAGTCAGCTTGAACTGAAAAATGGAGCTTCTGGATCAATGAAGCTTTCGTTAAATGCCTGTATCTGCACATATACGTTTAACTTTTATGTTGGAACGTTTGCTTGTGTTTCTGTCTCCCTGTCCACATATTTATGTTTTAGCTGGTGCTATTTGTTTTGATGGCTTCTATGTGTGTGTATATGTGTGTGCCCCTGTGTGTGTGTGTGTGGTCTTGTATCTTTATGTCGTCACTGTAACATGTTGGTTTATTTTCACATCTATGATGCTGCCCAGGCAGCTGTGTCACTCACCGGTTGGGGAGGGGGGGACTTCAGTTTATGTTAGTGTTTAAGTGTGGGGGAGAGAGAAAAAGGGGGGAGGAAGACACACAGACCTAAGACACAAATTAGAGGTTCATTTTATGGGGATTTTGATGCTCTTAACTGATGATAATTCACTAAATCATGGGCCATTTTTCTGAAGCAAGGAACAGGACACACGAGTTCTTCTCGAATGACCTGATGAAATTAATCTCGTTGCACATGAGCATAAAAAATGCTTTTAGTGGTTTTTAAATGTTGTCTAAGACACGCCTGACCTCCACAACCTCCAAGAAATATGAACATTACTGACACGGCCTTCAATCATGAGGTTACGCTGGTGGGTTAGTGGACCAGAATGTTTCCAAATCCAATTCTTTGTTTTCATCTTTGAACAAAAGTATGAAACGCAGTTGGGATTAGCTAACACCAAAAGGCAATAACAGCATGTCCAATACTAATAGATTTTGTCAAAACACTGTCTGACAGTGCATGTTTTTTCCACTGAGAGCCAGCTGTTGTAAAATGAATCAAATAGTTTCTCACAACATGTTGAAATTTTTGCATAAAACATTGTCGACAGTCAGGCAACAAAGTGACACCAAGGAAAAGAGAAGGGGGAGAGAGAGGGGTGCCACTGGAGCGATAGAAAGAGTATGTGTATGCCTCTAACTGAGATGAAACACCTATGAGGTCAAAGGTCATCCCACCCAGAGTTCAGGAACTGAGAGCCCACAGCCTCAGTTCCTGGGAGAGGTCAAGCACTCAAATGGGTGTGTTTTCTCCACCAGTTAACAATTGCTGATATAAATGGACAGGCTCTCTTTGGTGCTGTCCGCTCAGCCGGACTCGCTGACTACCTGAAAGGAAACACTTGTAGTCTGAGTGGTGCTTTTAGACAGACACACACGCTGGAGAGCAGCTGGTGTCGTGACATATTTTAGGAGAGAGGAAGTGATTTGTTTTTTGACACCCATACAACTGATGCAGGCTGTTCCGCTCATTAAATACACACCTGGGCAGACACGCATACGTGTGCAAACACAACTATCCTATCAAAGTGCATCCCGTGGGGCAAATAAAACAGAAAGAGCAATGATTACAAAGACAGGTGCACCACCTTCATCATTCTAAACTGGTTAGCAACAGATGGTTCAATGCACTTTAACACCAAAATGACACCTACAATCTCTGCACACTTGGATAAAATCCTTTCTTAGATCAAAATGAAATCCGTGAAAGAAAAATTGTTAAAAGCTGCCTCGCAAGTTTCGTAACTGGCTATCTGAATCATTCCAGCAGAAAAAACCCCCCACATAACTGCTTACTAAGAAGTGCTGAATTCAAGTGTGTTGCTTAGTTGCACCGTGGGCAGAAACTCCTGCACTTCCCAGCAGGCTGCAGTTTAAAACATGTGGCCTACATTTCTGCTCTGCTCCCAAATGCATCACAACCCTTAACAAGGATTCTGCTGAACTGTTTCTATCTCCAGTGTTTGTTTCCCCAGTTTTCAGCCACGCAGACCACAGTATATTGTCTCTGAGCTAAATTATTTAACATGAACAGAGAAATATGTATTCCGTTTTTCCATGATGTGCCATAAAACCCAGAGTTCAAAAACCGCACTTGGGATGACAGATTAGGGGGGAGGAAGAAAATGACACCACTAAGGAGAACGCACGCTGTGTCGAGCACCTAAATTCATAACAGAAAAGGAAAAATGCGCTTCCTGCCTTTATATGCACACACACAAATCAGCACACATTCTACAAGGTTGGCACTCTCCCATCCCACTGTCTCATTTCCCTAACAGAGCACTTTGCCAACATCCAGCTTCCCCCTCCCCTAAAGACTGACCCTCTCCTGCTGGGCCCTACAGGGTAGCACGCTGGGCAAGGATCTGTTCAAGTGCCGTTAAACAGAGAGCTACGAGCCTGTCTTAATAGCTCCATTCATACATTCTTGTCCTTTAAGTGGCTCCAAGTCTGAGAGTCTGCAGAGGTTTCCACTCAACTGAGCATCTGAGAGCCAGCCTGTGCATTTGAAAAGATGTACAGAGGGTTCAATGCTCCGGCTGAGTAGCCTGCAGAAAAACTCATGGCAGAGCTGCCTGTAGAGACTTAACATTGAACCTCAGGGATCTGTACACAGACCCCAGTCAGTCTGAACTATGTTTTTCTGAAAAGCCACATTGGCACCAACCCCATTTGCTCCATTAGACTGATTTCCTCCAGAGCTTTGAGGCCACCCAGTCATTCCTTGTATCATCTCATACATATACACTATTTCCTTTGTATGGAGCCATGCTATTCTACTACGAAGTAGTAAGACCACCAACCTTTCATTATCCTTTCAACTGTAAACTTTTGATTAACTGGCCTCTGGCTAAGTTATACTTTAGTCAGTGTTCATTTGTTTAGTATTGATCTTTCAAATTAACATTTTAAGAGTCACTGGACAATATGTTTGATAAACCTATGGAAAAGTGTGCAGAAAGTAACACCGATCTTTTTGAACTCGCACTATTTGGCTTGCTGGTTTGATTGCATATTACTGTTTTTCAGCAGTCACCACATATACATCATCGACAGTCATTTCCAGCAAAATTGAAGCCAGTGGTATCTTTAAATAACCGGCTTAGGCCTTGATTATGCTTTCTGCGCTTGTGAGTCTGCTGGGGTCTTCTTGGGTCCAAGTGATATAAATTTCATCATCACACGATGCACAAAATGGTCGGTGTGGACGTCCACATGCCTGCGAATGTTTTGTGTGTGTGTGTGTTTGTGTGTGACCACAGACTCGTCCACTGAGGCTTTACATTTCATTTTAACAGCTACGTATGCACCCCAGGCAGAGGACTTCTGGTGGACGTCAAAGAAAAAGTAACAAGAATGGCTGCTCGGCTGTGGTGTCTCCAGTTGTCTATGCTTCTGTTATAGAGCTAATAAAAACTTAAGGCCTCAACCACAAAGGTGTAGCGACAGTTACCTTCGCAGGTAGACAACCACGCAGAAACCTGTGGTTGCTGTAAAAAAAAAATTCCCTGAATGGTTGGTGAGAGGTTGCTGTGAAGTGATTAGTAAAGTCCTGCAGTCAGTGGCTCCTTGGCAACCACAGAGCGCAAGGTAAAAATGTGCCTGGTGGGGTCATTGATTGGTGTCTACATCTGTGTGGCTGAACCAGTGAAACAGACAAAATTTGCAGCTAGCTGCCGAGCACAAAGAATCATTTTTCTCTGGACTTTGTGGAGGGCAAAGTAGAGCTGAAATGTAATTCAGTGTAATGAAATGTATTGATCCATGCCCGCTGCATATGCATGTAAACAAATTAGCGATCAGTAAAGTGTCTTTGTACATGTATTTTTAAAAAAGAGAGAAGTAATAAAAGTTCTCAGCATAACCTGCCAGATTTTCTTACCGAGTGCGTTACAGCATTCGATGCCGTGATTGGCCAGTTATGTGGGGGTGAGAAGTCAGGCTCTTATTAAATTGTCAGGTGAAATATATATTCAGAGTTTCTAAAGTTGCAGCTCAAACTGAGCAGCCCTGCTAATAACTACACGTGCATAAAAAGCACATATAATTTACAGTTCCCAAAAATGCAGAGTGAGTGAAGTTCAGCGCTGAAATACGGGTTTCCCACAACTGTGACAGCTGCACACCACAGAGCTTTCATCACCAACCCCAACTGATATATGTGTTTGCATGTCTGTGTTTTGGGGGTTTTGTGGCTGTATTTAGGTAACTGATAGTCAGTGCATGTTTTTGTATTTTCTGCTGAATGATGGATGCAGTGAGACAATCTATCAAGAAGCAGTAGCAGCCCACAGCCACCACCACCACCACCCACAGCCCATCTTCAACCCTTCTTACCTCTCCTCTGTGCCCAACATAGATGAAGGTACACATGGGCTGGAAGGCGCCAGTGCCACAAGCCAGGAGGTGCGTACGGTTGTAGGGCTGCAGCAGGCGAACAAAGTTGGCACACTCTGTCTGCAAAGCACACAAACACACAGGTTAAAAATCTGTATATCAAAGATGTTAACATACTGCAGACAAGCTGAGGGTACCGAAGAGAAACCAACAAGCTTATTGATACCAAATGTAGTCATGAGGCCTGAGAAAGATGAAATGTGATAGCCTCCATCCAGGAGTGGTATCTGTGATTTTTGGATGTCAGCCAAAGCGATGATAAAGAAGGTGATGCATCACATTCAGGTCAGAGAACTCATGAAACCCAAGAAAAACCTGGCAGCCAGTGTTAAAATGTGGCAGATAATTCTGGGGGTGTGGTATAAAACGTTTGTGGTTATGTAGAGGATAAGATGAAGAGTTCAGCAATAAATCTAAATTCAACTTTTGACAACAGCAACAAGAAGAGAAGAGGAAAAAAATGCAGAAGCAGAGAAAGATCAAAACGGAAAGGAAGGCGAGAAGCTGCTCCTGCTTTATCAGGCACTTTGTAACAGAAGGAAATTCAGAAGAAATTCAAGTGGACACACGTTAAAGGTCCTAAAAACAGAGATTGGTGACACATGACAGGAACAATAGAAGTAGTGACTAAGGAAATGAGTATTAAGACCTTTTTTATGATACACAGAGCTGCAGAGGAAGCAGGGGGCATGACTACTTCCTTTTTCCTTTGTGTAACAAAAGCAGCAGACAAAACGGGTGTCAGCCGAGGAAAGAAAGGATCGGGCAGCGATCACTCGCAGGTCAAAGTCATCTGCACAATCAGTGCCTAGAGTGTGTGTGTGTGTGTCTGCATGAGTGTGTTTGACTGAGAATTAGATGTCAGCGTGTTGGTGATGGTTTTCGTGTGTTGTGTGTCTGTCTGCATGTGCCATCTCGATCTCCACATGTGCGCATTTGCTAGTCTTTGTGTCTTTCCAAGTGCATGTGTCTCGTAAATCTGCCATGCTGTGCATTTGGCCCCTGCCCCTCTCGATGCTGCAGTTGGACCTTTAACCGCCGCTGATCGTTTCCTCGAGTGCTTCGTTGCAGACCTGATGTAAACCATGTCACTGCACTAAGAGAAACAGTTTACATCATTATATTACTCTTCTCCACTGGATAATTTCTGTGTTTCAAACAAAACCAGGCAAGTGAAAAACAGAAAACGCATTTATATAAAAAATGTTTTCAACAAATCTAAATGTACTACTGGTTTTTCGATGTACAAGCGTCTAAATTTCAAACATTCTGTTTCCAGTGAGGATGATGGGACATCATAGAGCCAGTTTGGCATGGCTTTTAAAGGTTTTTGGACACCGCGTCCCCTCAGTTATTTATCCTAAATTAGTGTTGTTTTACTTGCTTGCTAATTTATCTCCAGCCTATTGGAATCATCTTCAAAAGGGATAAAATTAAGACGTAAATTAAATTTTGTGGTTGTAAGAAGACAAACAGAGTCTAGCACAGCCCACGAAGCCTATTGGAACTGACTAGAAACCTTCCCCTCCTGCGTTTCTGTTCTTGTACTCGGGGAGTCATCCTGAAGATCTGTGTGGCCCTGAGAAAAGAGTGAAGTGAAATGTTGAAAAGAGGAAATATGTCTCTACTCTCCCACTCTGGGACGTTTGGTTTCACAGCTCTGTGTGGGCTTACTTGGATTAAGTGGCAATAAAGGGAGTGGCGTTTAACAGAAAATGAAGATGTTT
Organism: Benitochromis conjunctus; assembly: GCA_015052645.1. NCBI lineage: Eukaryota > Metazoa > Chordata > Actinopteri > Cichliformes > Cichlidae > Benitochromis > Benitochromis conjunctus. The sequence goes on from VOQK01023050.1 coordinate 19,243, forward strand.
GATTACTAAATCTGGTTTTGTCTCACTGGGAGATCTCAGTAACAACTGGTCAGGGCTGAAATTTACCACATAAAAAGTCATGGTTAGGGCAAGATGGTGAAAAAAAAAGCATGTAATGT